>CAJUYH010011066.1:0-11486 GCA_910591685.1 Galerucella tenella
TTATTTTGTACCTACAATTGTCGGCGTCGTTTAATGCCCAATTTCACCAACCATTTCCTAAAGTTAGGTAATACCTAAATCAGATTTTGGAAGGACAAAATAGAATTTACGTTTCACCATGCGCTAAGAAACGCCTAAACATGATAGAAAATACCCAATATTGTCACTCTCAAGTAATTCTTAGTGCGTGGTAAAACGAAAATTTTATTTAGCAATTCCAAAATCTTATTTAGGTATTACCTAACTTTAGGAAATGGTTGGTGAAATTGGGCATAAGTGTTTCTTTTTACTTGCTTATCCCGGTTGAGCCTCCAAGAATGTAGGTTTTTTATCGTTGACTAGGGTTATCTTAACTTCTTCAAACGCCGAGTACATAAAAGAAACACTTTATTATCGGTCTCTTGATAAACAGGTTCACAATGTACAATATAACAGTTAGAAAATATGAGTTTGGTAGGAAAAATATCAATAATCGTATTAAACACGTGGACCGTCTGTCACTGTGCTATCTTCGTCGTCTTACGTCTAGTTGTCGACGACAATGTCGACTTCGAATACTGAATGCGCGCTTGCCAATCGATATTTTCGATATGCAACTCGGGAGCCGTGTCGTGCCTTTCCGTGTCTCGAACACGCGGTAAAACTAATGGCCCCCATTCACTAACAGGTCGCCTGCAGGCAGGCCGTGAACTGACGTCCATGTCGACAGGTAACGGCCGATTGAGGCCACAATTTATTCAGTCCGATTTTAAGGTAAAATCTTCAGGCATCGGCCATACAGGTCGTGGCCTGAAGGCGATCTCAAATTTCTCTACACACTGTAGTTGTAGTTGATCCAGAGGTCGAAAGTGCTCTCCGAGAACATGAATTCCTTAAGGAAACACAGAAAATTGGCTGCTTTATTAATACTTTTGTTATTAATGGAAAAACCAGTTAGACAGAGAAAACGATTTTGGGTAAAAGATTGGCTTCGGCAAAAAGAAAAATTGTCTCGCTTAAGCCTTATTAAAAAACTGCGACAATCTAATACAGACGTTTTAAAAAATTATCTTCGTATGGATGATAAGACTTTTAAAAAACTATTAAAACTCGTAGTTTCGCTCATGCTTATAATTATTAGTAAAATGACCAAGCCCCAAAATATGTTGATCTGCAGACCAAATTTTCAACTGCGCTAAAGTTCACGCCTTCGGGCCGAGACTGACGATGAATCGCCACACACAGTGAGGTTTCGTAGGACTGCAGGTCCCAACCTGTCGTCGGCCGGCGTGTGTATGGAGAAAATTGCCCTCAAGGCAAGCTACCTCAAGGCGACGGCCTGCAGGCGACCTGTTAGTGAATGGGTGCCATAAGGCCAGACAGTGGAAATAAGTATTGGCATTGTGAGCTGTTCTCTGTACCTGTAGAGTAGGGAGGGTGAGTGTGTAGGCTCACAGCACTTAGGCCACATGTGACCCATTGTACATCCTCCCGAGGAGTTGTCCTCCTAGGTCATTGTCCATCCTGTCCTTCTCAGGAAGGTGGACAGGTCACTGGGAGACATCTCCTTTATATCGGCAGGTGTAGGCCAAGACTCACTTAACACACACTCTCTTATTGACGATAACTCCTGACACTCGCATAAGACATGCCTGACAGTTTCATCTTCCTGTTCACACATCCTGCATAGAGGTGTGTCCACTTGCCCCATAGTATGGAGGTGTTTACTTAGTTGACAGTGACCAGTCAGAAATCCTACTGTTAAACGTAGGTTTTTCTTGGTCATCGCCAAATATTTCTTCGGTGCCAGCTTCCGAGGGTCGCCCAGGGTGATCCTGGCAAAACTGCATCCTTTGATTCCATCCCATCTCTTAAGGGATTGAGTATGGGTGTAACGTTTGGCTAGTTCCGCAATTGTCGAAGTCGTTAGGCCGTAGGTGTCACTGAATCCTAGAATTTTTAGTCAAGCGGCTTCCCTGGCTAAAGAATCAGCAATGCGATTTCCTTTACTTCTGTCGTGCCCTTCAACCCACCTCAGGATAATGTTGTTATCTGCCGAGACGTCAGCTAAATCTTGGTGGCACTCTAGTACTAGCCTCGATATAACACGTTGTCTGTTCAAGGCTAATAGGGCTTGTCTACTATCAGTGCAGATTATTATGGTTTTGCCAGAAATTCCTCTTCTGGTTAGTTCATTTGTGGCAATTGAGATACCAGCCAGTTCTGTTTGAACCACGCTGGTATTGTTTCCTATTCCCCACTTAATCTTGAGGCTCAGTGCTCTCGAGTAAACTCCACAGCCTGAGCCTTCTTTCATTTTTGAACCATCTGTATATATGCGTATTGCATTTGCAGCATCTGGCTCTGTGTTCTGTTTTATTTGAATTTTGTAGGGTTTGTTAAACAAAAACCTGGGTTCAATTGCATCGTTGGCTGCCTGCAGCAATCGTAATTATTAAAAGTTGACATTCAGACTTGAAGTTTCTGTTGATGTTGCTGTGTTAACTTTAAAACACGCAAGTTTTAAAAAATTGGATTTCAACACGCTGGGCGTACTTTAAGAATGGAAAATGTACCAATAAAACAAAAAGGTAGAACGTGTCGCGGGACACACGGTATGAACTTTAGTTCCTTTTAAGAAAAAAATATGTAATACATTTGACGTTATAGATAAACGATTTTCATATTCTTTGGTGGATGAGTAGTAAGCATACCAGACTCTCACGCGGTAGACCCGGGTTCGATTCCCCGCGAGGAAATTTTTTTTACTGTTAATTTTATTTTTAAATAATTATTCTGCTTGATATTGATAACGACAACAGGTAGACGTTTGAAATATTTAGCAGAATATTCATTATTATAGTTAATGGTACGGTACCCTTCATGAGGGAGTCCGATTGGCAACATCTACTTATAACAGCATCGTATATTTAAAAAGGGGAAACCGTAGCATTGTACAAATTGTACATTTAAGAACTGTACGTTTATCACAAAAAATTAGTGAAGACATAAAATTGAATTGGTACGATTATGAATAAAATTGTTGAACATTTTTAATTTCAAGTTATATGTATTTTACAGTATATTCAAATGTTTACTTTCTAGATTTTTTCTTGAATGGATCGTAGAAAAAATATAATGTTCGACTCGTCTGGATTGTCCATATCCACACTAGTTGCACAAACTACTATTCTGCACCGTTCACAAAATGGAAATGTAGGCCATCAGTTAACTAAACGGATATTATTTCATATACATCCTAGAACGTATATGAAATCCACCAATCAGCATTCGAGTTTAGTATCCGTCATTCATCTTTTTTCAATTTAAAAGAAACGTCAAAATAACTTGTCAAAAAAAGTTTCTCATAGAAGCGCACTGGATCAAGAATATTCATTTACAAAGATAAACTTGAAAGAAATAATCCGTACAAATTACCAACAAATACTTAAAACATAATAAAATGGGTATTTAAGGGGACCTCAGATTTTATAAAATCATGTAATAGGTACATCTGACGTTATAGATAAACAATTTTCATATTTCTCAGTGGTCGAGTAGTAAGCAATCCAGACTCTCACGCCGTAGGGTTCGATTCCCGTGAAAAAGTTTTTTTTTAATTGTTACTTTTATTTAATAAAATAATTATTCTGCTTGATAATAATAACAAAAACAGGTAGACGTTTGAAATATTTATCATTATACAAATTGGACATTCAAGAACTGTACGTTTACCACAAAATTAGTGGAAACATAAAATTGAATTGTAAAATGTTTAATTTGAAGTTATATTACAGTTTATAGAAATTTTTATTTTCTAGATTTTTTCTTAAGTGGGTCGTAGAAAAAATATGCTGCTCGACTCGTGTGGATTGTGCATATCGCACTTGAACGATTAAGCACTCCGCCTACGGCGTCGTGCTCAAACTTCGTCCTCGTGCGATATGGCCATCATAACCACACTAGTTGCACAAACTACAATTTCTATCAAAATATGCCCTTTTACATTTAAAAACAACCTGCCAAATGACAAATCAATTTATCCATCCATTTTCAAGTTATCGAATTAAAACATTCAAGTTTTCAAAATTTCAACACCCTGTATTTCGAAAAGTAGCTAGACCCCTTAATCGCGCAAAAAAAATTATGGAAATAATAGTAAAAATGTATCCGAACAAATTCAAGTAGATCACCAGCACTGCAAATACCAGCTTTGCATAGAATTTCAATATAGCATCGCTGGTTCAGTGGTAGAATGCTCGCATTGCACGCGGGCGGCCCGGGTTCGAATATGGGCAGGTGCAGATTATTATTATTATGAATCGCTGCTTCGTAAACGAGAGAGAGACTAAGGAGGCACAAGCACGCAAGCAAGGCACATAACGAAGCAATGTAACATAACGTAGCGTAACGTAACGCGTAACGGTCAGATCTTTTGCGTCGCGACCCCGAATAAAAAACTGATTTAGCATATCGTTAAAAGGTAACTAACTATCTGGGAGCAGCGCGCATGCTTTGCAAAGTGGCCAGACATTCCAATCAGCTGTTTATATTTTAATCATATACTTATTTGCAGTGTTGCCAATTTTCGTATCTTTGGACTAGAGTTTTTGAAGGCGGGATATTTAAGCTGGTTGGTTTGGATTGTGGGTAGGTGAATTTCACAATTTGTCTAAAAATTGTTTATTATATAATTATTTCATTATGAAATATAAAATTATATTTTATTTTTTCTAATGAGATGATTATAATTAATAAACAATTTTAAGACACATAATTTAGATAAATGAGAAATCAACACAAATTTAAAATTTTTATTAAACTGCCATAATAACATAACAAATAATCCACATCTATATTACCATCAATTTATGAAATATTTATATATTATGAATCAAAAAATAACATATTTTTATTAAACTTACTATTTAGGAAAGTTAATCCAATATCACATTAAATTGCACATTATTTTAAAATTATTCACAAAAACAACAAAAAAGAAAGTATTCTCCATTTCTATGAAGGCAGGAACAGGTCTGAAACAAAATAAATAAAACACAGTACTGTAAGTTACAAAGAAAAAACATTATTTTTATTTGCTAGTCCTTTTACTACTCATATTATTTTTTAATTTATAAGGTGACAAACTTTTTTGAGCTAAGTTTAACCCTATCCTCAGTAGAATTCCAATTTTTATGCCTATAGCTTTGTCGCTAGACACATCCAAAGTCAATTGTTCTTATAGAGCTATTTCATCAAATAACAAGACACAATTTTCATCAATATGCTTCATTTTCACAACCCTTTCTTTAAGCCTATCAAAAATTGCTTTATTAATTCTAGTTTCAAATGGCACTGATCGTAGAAGTAACTGTAAAGTAGATTTACTGGGCAAATATATAAAACGTTTCAAAACATCATCTTGTGGTCCCTTTTTATAAATGGATAATGTTATTGACCACGAAAGTTTATGTTTCTTGCAGTTAACAGTACTATACTTTGGCAAGTTTATCTGAAACCGTGAAAGGAATGCAGTCGAAAACATTCGACATTGCCATGTTTAACTATAAAAAAATAGAAGAACTGATTATGTAGTGATAATAATTATAAATGGGTCTTTTTATTATTAACAATATTGAAAATATGATTGAACGTTCATTTTATAATGTGCTTGTTTCGTTGGATTTATTCTATTAACATTATTTTCCAATTTATGAATATTAAAAGAGAACACTTTTCCAAATTTGTTTTGGGATTCTTAAAGCTCTGGCAACGTTGTACGAAAACCATAATGACCACACCCTCCGATTACATAATTGGTGATTTTTATCGACCAGGTGACTTCTTATTGGCAAGCGCGTGCGTATGTTCTTCCCTCTCACTTCGTCAATTGACTGATATTGATTTATCCAGTGGTGTTCGTATTGTCAGTTACCTTTGTAATTTCAGTTTTACTTGGTAAAATAGGTACCGTACGCCATTTGTACGTTTGACAGATATACGCCATGTTTTTCCTCCCCTCTTACCGACGCCCCGTAGCTTCAGATAAACTTGCCAAACTATACTTTTTTTTTTAAATCTAAGCCTGCTGGATCTAATTTTTAAATAACTCAGATCTTCATTAATATAATACATTCTTCTTGAGAGATGAATTATTTACACTGTTTCATTTATTTTACTTAAAGTACTAGATTCCAAACATAGTTTGTTAGTTAGATGTTCCAAATTGAGTTTGAGTTGGAAAAAATAAGCTTTCATTTTAATACCAAAGTCTATATATTCCAATAAGTCCGGTCACTCCTTTGATCGTCGGAAAACGCCGGCATTTTTTGCGGAGAGTCGTAAATCATGTGCGACACCTGTTTTTGCTAGTCATTTGGTAGTATACGAGGTGACGGACGGTGAATTCATTTGTGAAGGAATTTACCGGGTGCAATTAGAAAATATGTTGACTTTATTCTTGTTTTGAAAAATATTGGCAATTTATATAAATTATATTATTGCTAAGTAACTTTTTAGAAATTTTGTTTTAACCTAGGAATGGAATGAAAAAAATCATAAACATAGACTTCAATAACGTATATCCGAGCGTATATCTGATAACACTTAATAACTGATACAGAATGATTAGCGAATGAACATTTGTGTTGATATAATCATTATAAAAGAAATAACACAGTTTAACATCTACTTGGGACAAAACGAATACAAATGAACAATTATTTAGGTCAAGTCCATTTGGAGTGTACTCTGTAGCGTTGTATTGATTAAATAAATAAAAATAATGAAATATCAACAAACGAATAAGTATTATGTACATTCTTAAAAATTAATAAATAGTTGAATAGTTGGATAGTTATAAATTTTTCAGGATTCTCAATTTAGGATGTTTTTTATTCTTTCTAAAGGTCCTTAGTGAGGAATTTGCAAATTTCAGTGTATAATAGATTCGCACCCTTGTATATAAGGACAGCAGGTATTCCCATGGGAAGTTTGGGCAAGGATGCGAAAATGCGATAGTAGACAACTTGGTCTTCAAGTTCATTCCTATTCCTACATCATCCTGCACACATAAATCATTGAAATTTTCAGTGAATATATTTTCTAAAGAAATCAGATATTCACTGAAAATTTTTGGAGGAACTGTCAATCCTCCAAACCATTCCTGCTTACTACCTTCATAAACTTTTTTTCGCAGAATGATGTGGATTGGTCACAACCTTCCTTATTGCAAAAGTTTAGGCAAATATCGCATTTGTGTTTAACAAAACACTTTTGCAAAAAATATCCACCCACATAAACCAGGGCATTTCCTTCTTCTGTGGACAAATCCTGATAGTATTTCCTCTTTATGTCCAATATTGGCTGACCATTTTTTTTCCTTGGCCGTCGTCAACAATGATCCTCCCTTTTTCAATAAATCTGGCGTTATTGCCTGTAGAATTTCGTTAGCGTCCTCTACACAATTGGAGCCCTCCTTCTCGTCACAATATCTGAGAGCAAATAATTTCTTAAATGCTCTGCTGAATTGTATTGGAGTGGGATTTTTGGCGTTACCACAGGCATTCCTTATTTGACCAAAATAGTTTTCTGGACGAAGTATACGAGTTTTCATCAAAATGAATGCTACATATGACTAAACTCCTATAAGCTTTTCCAAAGTGGTACAGGTTTATTGCAAAAAAATGCTACTTCAATTTGTTTATAACGCTATAACTCATTAACTATTCAACTTACCGATTGCGGGTTTGGCACACGTGATCTGTTGACGGAGTACAGTAATTAAGCACAATTACAGGATATTGTTATTGTTAACAAAATAATCTAATATTGTTTAATTTAACTAATGTTTATTTAAACTTAATCATCAATAACTTTTGATCTAATCAATATTTTTCGACGCGGTTGGTTTCATATTGTTCGTTTTTAGAAGACAAAAGTATTTTACATTTTTCCTTTATAATCAAGAGCAAAAAAGATATTCACGAATGAACGAGTAATTCTACTAGAAAATAGCACAATATTGTCATTTAAACAATGTCGCGCAAGGTTTTGCATTTGCGGGTTAGTACTATTTTATTGCACGTATTTTTTGCAACCTATATACAAAGTTTCAAGCTGATACCAGCGATTATCGCGCTAAACTCTAAATCACCTGGACTATATTTCAATTTTGCATTGTTTTGTCTATTTTTTTACTATATTATTATCAACTCATGGAGGTGCGTAATTATAATAATTAATAATATTCAATATTTCTAGATTTGTTCCAAATTATGTACCAGCTACTGAAATTTTCAAGTCAATAACTCACCTTTCAGGATCCTTAGGAAAACGAAAAAATGATAATTGTTTATGAATTGCAGTATTGTTTCTACACGAATCCACGCAACAATAATTTCCATAAGAAGGCATCGCACACAATCAAAAACACAGCAGATAACGTTCGCACAAATTAAAATTCAAGATCACTTTCTTTGGCGCACCCGATACAACGCTCTGCTACACCACCGTGTAAGTCAAACAAAACTGAAAAATAAATAAATCCCACATCAGATGTGGGTTTTGCCGGTGAGACGGTGGGTGTCGGCAGGAGGGGGATTTTCGCGTCGTCGAGAGAGTGGTCGGACTTATTGGAATATATAGACTTTGTTAATACAGGCAATACGGTATTTTCAAAAGCTTGGGTATTATTATTATGTTTAACTACTTTTGGTGGTGTATTATGTTATGATGCATGATGTAAGGATTACAAAGGTAAAAGAAATTTAATAAGTATTTTGCATAATGAACCTATAAATGCATTATTTTCAAAATGATCTTCACACAACCTTTGATCATTGGATGTAGAAGGAAGTTCTAAACTTTTGTAGCACTGTTCACTTTGATTGATATCAAATGGAGATTTGAAAAATGTTTTATTCTTACTACAAATTGCGAAGTGGACAAAAATATTTACTATTACAATTTTCTGCAATACATGACGAATTATATTTAGTGATGACATTTTAAAGGTTCACTCACTTTTATTTCCTTTATTAGTGTAATGTTTTAATGTTGGCACCCTTTGTAAGTTGGCACGAAATTGTCAATTGTCATGGCATGTCATGTCAACGGGTAAGCTGACTCTGAGCACATGTATAGTTGAGTCGAATAAATAATTCCAAAAGTCTATTGTCTAATTGTCTATTAATTACTTATATTCCAAATACACAGCATATTCTGGCGACGAGTCTGTCCCACACGCCTAAAGTGAATATAAGGTGTCTGTATCTAAATATCTATAACCAGTACAAAGAAAAGGTGAGGTTAAATCAGGCCAGCAGTCAACCGCCAAAAATAATTGAAGTAAAAAATGTCGTTAATAGGATCAATCGAACAGTTTAACCCAAACGAAACTGATATTTCCTCATATTTAGAGAGAATTGAACAACTATTCATATGCAATGTCGTAGAAGATGAAAAGAAAGTCCCTCTCTTATTGACACTCGTGGGTGGTGAGTGTTACAATGTGCTAAAAGATATTTTAGCCCCAGATCTTCCCAGCACAAAGTCATACGCAGTGTTAAAGTCTGAATTAATAAAACACTATAGCCCTCCAAGATTAGTGATAGCCGAGAGGTATAAATTTTATTGTGCAGTGCAAGAAGCAACCGAAGATGTAAAATCGTTTGTTGCCAAGCTAAAAAACCTGTCTCAACACTGTCAATTTGGTGCATTTCTGTCAGAATGCTTAAGAGATAGATTAGTTTGCGGCATTAAATCTACAGCTATTAAAAGGAAATTATTGTCACAAGCTGAATTAACATTTGAGGCAGCATATAAAACAGCTCTCTCTATGGAGCTAGCAGAAGGCCAAGTCAAATCAATTGGCAGAAAACAAAAAAGCTGTTCAAGTTGTGTTGAATATAGAAGGTACGCCAATTACTTTCGAGGTTGATAGTGGAGCATGTCGTACAGTCATTCATGTAAGTGATTATCAGAAGTACTTGTCAGAGTTGAGTCTATATGCAGTAAACTATGATTTGAGAGTTCTCACTGGTCAAGGTGTTAATATACTAGGTGAAACAGATGTATTTGTTAGCATTAAAAATAAGATATTCAATCTACCCATAATTGTTTTGGAATGTAATCATATATTTTCACCATTATTAGGCCGTAATTGGTTAAACGTGCTTAATCCAGACTGGAGACAAAAAATAAGTTTTTCGGAAAATCTTTCTACTGTAAGCAATTCAAACAATGTTACTAAACCAGTCAAGGTAGAACAGTCACATAAAATCAATCAGGTTAACAACCAGTTAAAGGTCAACAATCTATTAATTAACAATTCAAGACCTGTAATGTATGCATCTAGTACACTATCAACAGTAGAAAAAAAATATAGCAGCCTAGAACGGGAGGCTTAAGCTATAATTTTTGCTTTGAAAAAATTTCACAAATACTTATATGGTCAAAAATTTGTGCTAATAACAGATCACCAACCCTTACAGTTTATTTTTGGAATTAATAAGGGTATCCCCACCACAGCAGCTGCTAGAATAACTCCTTGGACACTCATTTTATCAGGGTATCAATACATACATACATATTGGCTTAACACCCCCGAGGGGGTAGCGCCGCTTTAAAAAGCTCTCTAAATCCTTTTTTTGGGGTGGATCAATCCCCTTTTCTTCCTTCATTTTCTTATATTTTTTCGGCAATCTGACGCCATTTCTTTCTATCTTTTGTTTTTTCCTTCCACTGCCTTATTCCTATGCTATTGAGGTCACTTATAACTTCCTGTAACCACGTAGCTTTAGGTCTTCCTCTCCTCCGCTTATCACAAGGTTTCCATTCCATCATTGCAAATATTGTTGACTTTGTACCTGCCCTCCATATGTGTCCCAACCATTTTATCCTCTGTTCCTTAATTTTTTGCACTATATCTTTTCCTATTTCATGTGCCAATTCTATGTTTGTTCGTTTTTTATATTCATCTCCAACTTTTTTCATTCCTAATATCATTCTCAATATCTTACGCTCTTGTATTCTCAAATCTTCCTGATGTTTTTTCGTCATTGTTAACGTTTCTGATCCATACATGAATACAGGTCTTATAATTGTTTTATATACCCTCATTTTCGTCTTCTTACTTATTAGTTTGCTTCTTAACAGCATTTTATTGGAATGGAATGCTCTATTTGTGGCTGCTATTCTTTCTTTTATTTCGGTTCCTTTGTCTCCGTCATTAGATATTGTTATACCCAAGTATTTCATTTTATCTACCTCTTGAAAATTATAATTTCCAATCTTAATATTCCTATATTCACACTTCTTTTTGATTCTCAATAGCTTTGTTTTATCCTCATTTATTTTGAGACCAATTTTTTTTCCTTCTTTCACTATTTCTTCTAGCATTTCTTCCATAATTTTCCTATTTTTTGTCACTAGCGCAACATCATCAGCGTATGCTATTATTTGACCTCCCTTTGTTCTCAAGTTTCCTTTACTTATCTTTTTTAATA
>CAJUYH010011067.1:9977-21463 GCA_910591685.1 Galerucella tenella
AAAAAAACTACAACACTCTTTTTATTACTGTGATGCCAAATATCGATATCTCGCGTTCAAATTTTAAAGGAAGGTCGATAATGTGATAGTCTTTCGTATTCCATATCCAAAAATCGCTGACAAACGATAAGAGGGTCGAAAAAATTGAAAAATAAGAATTTAAAAAGAAAACTACAACACTCTTTTTATTACTGTGATGCCAAATATCGATGTCTAGCGTTTAAATTTTGAAATGAAGGTTGATAATGTAAAAGTCTTTCGTATTCCATATCCAAAAATCGCTGACAAACGATAAGAGGGTCGAAAAAATTGAAAAATGAGAATTTTCAAAAAAAAAACTACAACACTCTTTTTATGACTGTGATGCCATATATCGATGTCTCGCGTATAAATGTTGAAGGAAGGTTGATCAGAATTACGTTCGTGAGTTTCTGCTCAAAATTTCAGTATTCTTAACTGGGGCGGAGCTAGTTGAGCGGCTGAAGCACGGAAATTTGAAAGTTAAACGTGAAGTATCGCGGTTCGATTTCCCGCAGAGGTGAATTTTTTTCTTTTTGTTTTCAGTTCTTTTTTCACAATTTTACCCGCCGGCCCTATCCACTATCCACTCTAGGTCATTCAATATTCACGAGATTTTATTCTCGTGCGGCTTTTCCAGAACCAACCCACTTTAGTATGTGATCACGTAGGTGCCTTAAACGAACTTGGGAGGGCATTTAGCTTTAGTACCGGGTACGAGGTTCATAAGGGAAAGGACTTGGTGGCCGAAACGGTGAAACAAGGTTCATTAGACCGGAACACTTCTGCGGCGTCGCAAAGAAGAGAGTAAATATGTAAGTACTCTTCTAGTATAAAACTGTCCTGTTGGCTCTACCAAAGTAAAAGGAAATTATGGAATCAAAACTCACCCAGCATCTTCATTGTTCGGTGGCAATAATGCTGTCAATAGTTGATGGGAATATCTTTGTATTTCAAATGTGTTTCAGCAGCTTCAGTAGGCTATATTACTTTTACAAAGTCGACCCTTTTCATAATAATTCCATTCGATAAAATCGATGCAGAGTATAGAGTAGAAACAAGTATAAATTATTAATTTACTTAAAGCATAATCTATGGAACAAAAATTTCAGTTTGTAATTCAACAGCAGCATGTGAATAGAAAAGAGGATTTCGGCTTCTAGTAGATAATGTATTCAAAACCCCAAAAACCATAAATCTGTTGAAAAAAAAACTAACTATTCCGACAAAACAAACATACGACATCCGCATCTAGTTACTAAATTTAAATCCGAACCTAAATAAATGACCATATATTGTAATATTTCATCAAACGATCTCTTCTATTATTAACAATTTTGCAGAGCTAGTCGTCCTTTCGTCTAATCCTTTGCCCATTAAAGTCAACATAGGTCTGCCAGGGATTTTGCAATACTAGACTAGCTGACAATTAAATTCTTGAAAACATTAATTATACATTCTAATAGCGGTCCTGAAGCGAAATAATAATAGGAGGATCATCGTATTAATAGTGACCAACAATTTACTATGGTAGAAATTTGTGTTCATTTAAAGGACAATATGTTATGTACAAAAACTACTGCGCACATTTTTAGGATGTAAACAACACGATGAGCGGTCCTGAACACGATGAGAGGACGGAAGTCCATTTTCCACGGTGTGAGTTGACGCTGCAACTCGAAAAAGTTGCATGCAACTTGGCTTTTTTTTCGTTGGGTGCGTCGGTCGCATGTATTAGAGCTTGCTCTATTTTCGAGCGAGAAGTCGCTGCGACTTGGTAACTTTTCTGGTGGATTTTGTCGCACCAACCCAACATTTCTATTGGCTGCTCCGCTCTGACATTGCTGTCACTGTCATTCAAGTTGGCAACACGTTACGTTTACCCTATGCCTGGATGAGTCGTAGCAACAAACTATCGATATGCTGATTGTACTTTTTCTCGCAGCGATTTGTCCCAGCAACAAGTCGCTGCAATTTGACGCAACGTGGAAAATGGACTCAGCCACAAATTATAAAGAGAACAGATACGAAACCTTGACAGCGAACAGTAAAAAGGGAGAGAGATGGGTGGACATACCCATTTAAATGCCCATCGTATTTGGCGACTCCGTTCGGGCTGCTTCGCGAAATTTGTCAACAGGGTTGTCAATTTGCATAATATTTCCTCCAACTTACGATCATAGGTCAAATATTTTATAAGCATTTTTTAAGTGTGATAGTTATACAGATATAAATATTCGATAATTACTTGTTTTAAATCAATTTTATTAACATTAAAATAATTATACAACTGAAAAGATTATAATGTATAAAAATCATACCATAAATATATACTTTTTTCACAAACCACATCCTTGGCAACCATGCACAATAACGGTGACGGCTAACCTAACCTAACATAATAAAAAAATCAAAACATGCTCAAAATCACTTGTAATCTGTTCTCAAAATTCATAACGCCATTTTTGTTTGCTTCATTGTTTGAAGGTGTTCAATCGGCGATATTAATTGTGTTATTTGACTAATCGATTGTGCGTTGTGGTAATATTAACTATAAAAATATAGTGGTATAGATTATTATTCTTATAAAATGGATAAACATCACGGCGGAGTGTATTGTTCATACAGAGACTGTCCAAATAAATTTTATTCGGAAAGAAAAATAAAGTTCTTTTGATTTCCAAGGGATGAGAGTATTTAATTTAATATCCCGGCCTATGATAAAAGAAAAGTTTTTGATATTAACTTTGATGCTACAAATTATTATCAAAATTTTCCCTTGCATAGGTGTATATTGTATTTCCTTTGATAATAAATAAATTAAGAATTATTTGTACTTTAAAATTTGGTTGATTTTTGTAATTATTTGTGTTATCTAAAAATGTATTTATTAATTAATCTCCCAAGAGTAATGACTTTTTATAACAAATCAAAGGAATGTACATGTAGGTATTTAATAAATACATAAATATATATTCGATTATGATTATGTTTTAATTCATGGCGCAGTATTAAAGATTTAGTGGGAACTTCCAAAAAAATAGATCCGGCACTAGAAATTGTTATTGTCCCCGAGTCAACAGTGCAATTTGGTAAGAAATTCAGAAAATATTTTAAACTGGCAACATCGCGGCCATACCGAGTTAAAAGTCCAAGGTCATTGACGACGGAGCTGAAAATCGTTTGATGTTTTACCGGGATTCGTATCTGTTCTCTTTATAATCTGTGACTCAACACAGAAACAAACATAGGTACTCCGATTTGCCGATCACGCCCTGTCTCCGAAGATCAATTCGCTGTCTTTAAAGTCCATGATTTTACTCAGTAAACATTATTGAACGCTTATAATCCTGTTGACACAGCTGTAGACCAGAATCCAAACCTTATGAACTCAAAACCTTAAAATCCAATATCACTATATACGTTTTGAAACAATTTGTGGAAAAAAATATGCAAATTTTGATCTCAATAGATAGTTTTTTACTTCGGAAGTTATAACTATATATGGTTACACAGGTAAATAAATATCCACGAAATAGTCTATCAAATAAAATCAAAGTCAAAAGATATAGCAGAAGTATTGGCGAAAGCATTTAAGGAAAACTCGGACAACACTAAGTTACCGGAAGAATTTTTAAGAAGCAAAGTATCCATTGAAGAAATACATGTCAATAATGATAATAATATATCTCACTACAATCAACCACTTACGCAATCAGAGCTAGAAGAAGCAATAGAAGACTTTTAGAACTCGAGTCCTGGCCCCGATAACATTCCCATTTCTTTTCTGCAACACCTATCCGAGAGCGGTAAAAAAGTACTGTTAAAAATTTACAACACCATTTGGCTTCTACAGACTTTTCCGACCCAGTGGACTGAAGCAACGATCGTACCAATCCTAAAGACGGGCAAAGAAAAAACAAGCACGGCGTCATACAGACCAATCGCATTAACTAGCACGGTCTGCAAACTCCTAGAAAAAATCATTAACAACCGCCTTATTTGGGAACTTGAAAGTCGCAAACTAATCAGTCCAGAACAAAGTGGATTTAGGAAAAGGAGAACTGCAGTGGATAATATTATAGATCTAGAAAGTGACGTACACGAAGCCTTTGCAAATAAACAAAAATGCTTAGCCATATTCTTCGATATTAACAAAGCATTTGATACTGCATGTAGAATCAACATATTGAAAACTTTAAAACAATGGAATATAGATGGGAATATGCTATCATTTATTAAAAACTTCCTGAGCCACAGAGTTTTTAGAGTAAGAGCAAATGGTAACATGTCAAGCGAACAATGCCAAGCGAATGGCACACCCCAGGGTTCCGTTATCAGTCCTACATTATTTCTAATTGCTATCAATAACATCATCGAAAATGTATCTAGTCCAATAAAAATAAGGTTATACGCAGATGATTTAGTAGTATACATGAAAAGTAATAACATCAATACCATGCAGAAGATACTACAAAGACAACTCATTACACTCGAACAATGGTCCAAACATTCAGATTTCCTCTTTTCCACATCAAAAACTAAATGCCTATTATTTTCAAAGAAACATTGTGATATTACACCCGAATTGACATTATTTAAAAAAAAAATTAGAATATGTAACTACCACGACATTCTTAGGCATGATATTTGACCAGAGACTGAGCTGGAATGATCATATAAAAAACATAATATTATCCTGTCAAAAGGGAATTAATCTACTAAGAATGCTTTCCAATCGAAATTGGGGATCAGATCAGAAGACCTTGCACGTCATATATAAAAACCTTATACGTGCCAAAATCGATTACGGATCTATAGTATATTCGTCAACAAAGAGCCAAATTTTGAAAAGACTAGACACTGTCCATAACAATGCCTTGCGCATAATATCAGGTGCATATCGAACTTCTCCAGTGGAAAGTCCATATTCAGAATTAGGGGAACCAACTTTATCTAAAAGAAGAAAAATGTTGACATTATCATATGCCACTTCTGTATTAGATAATCCTGAACAACAACAACAGAAACCAAATCCAACTTTCTATGATCGAGTACGAGAATACACAGCAGAGCTTCAAATCGACCATTCACCTATCTTTACGCACAAACATGCCAGTCCTCTTTGGCAAATTCCGAAACCACAAATCGACACTAGTCTCACTTTTTTAAACAAGTACGAGTCCCCCAGGTTATTGATTACAAATACTATTAATAAAAAAATAAACGAATATAATGAATATTATAAAATATATACGGATGCTTCCAAAACTCCTACTGGCGTCGGAGCCGCAGTTGTTACAACACATTGTAACTTATCCTTCAAATTACCACCCTGTAGTACTGTTTTCACTGGAGAATTATATGCACTGTTACAAGCCGTTAAATTATCTAAAAATATTAATGCCCCCAAAGTCCTTATAATCACAGACTCTCTTAGCTCACTAGAATCTATTCAAACAATTTATAGTAAACACCCTATTGTCATCGGGATTAAGGTAGAGCTCTGCGAACTCCAGGAATCCCAACTACATATCAAATTCATGTGGATCCCATCCCACACCGGAATTCAGGGTAATGAAGAGGCAGATCAACGGGCAAAAGAAGCAGCCGAAAGTGATAGTGCGACTATAGTTAACGCGATGACCATCAGTGACTTAAAGCTTATCGCGAAAGAAAAAGTAATCGATGCGTGGCAAAATCAGTGGTACGAATCAAAAACAAAGTTACGCGAAGTGAAGCCCGATGTGAAACCCTGGAAGACAATACCAAACCAGCGCTCCAAACAAGTTCTCCTAACAAGACTCAGGATAGGACACACTAAACTGACTCATCAACATTTATTGAACAAGAATGGAGCACCAGAGTGTGCTGCATGTTCCAAGCAAATGACAGTCAAGCACATTATTATAGAATGTCCCAATTATGATGGAGCGCGAATAAAATATAATATACCGAACACATTAAAATCAGCATTAGGTCAACAGTGTGACATACATAAACTAATAGACTACCTAAATGAAATCAATATCTTGAAAACTTTATAAAATATATCTTTGTCGCTAATAACCAACATGGTTGATGTGACAGTAAAAACCAAATTAAAAACAAATCTACATCTTTTCTAGCTTTTTGTTGCATTTTTAATTGTTTGAAAATATAAAATAATGAAGATATTTTGATATAACCCTGTACATTCTTTAAAGTAGTTGTGACACTACTAACAACTACTGTTGTAACAACTATCAAACCACCCGGGTTTGATATAGGAAAATTATATCAAATAAAATCATTCAAACTACAAATGACTTAAAACCGTTGCCGTCACCGTGATCGTCATCTTTATGCGACCTGCAGCCAATGCCATCCTCATCCACGTTATTTACTAACAGTTAACACCAAATAACTCCACTAGACTGGCAACTTCAAGTTATTTACAGAACGCAACAAATTTTTTTTTAATATCAATATTTATAATAATTAGTAGTTTTCAGTTAAAGCTTCGTATATGTATGTTGAAATGAAATAATTTTTGAAAAAGGGGTTGATATAGTGTCTTTCCCTCCCTTAACCGCTCGCCCGAACTCCGCTCCGCGTCGTTCGGGTCACCTGCAGTCGCGTGCGGGAAAGTATCACTTTCCGCACTAGTTAGGAAAATAGCTACACCGGCAAAACCTGACTGCAGCAGTACCTACGGTCCGAAGGTAGAGTCGAGAGCTTGCAACAAAAAGTAGATCCAGCCAATTTGTGATGTGGCCCAAATATATGAGATGAGGCGGTGCATTTATCAAACAATATTACAGAGTAAGATTTAACACTAGGAAGCATGTTTCAGATAGAGCGTACAGCATGAGGAAAGACCTGGTAGTACGTACATTGTTCACCCATTGTTTTTAAATATCTTCAATGATTAAATCTGCTCCACACTTAATCCCCATTTTGTTTTTTACATTAACTAGCTCTTCTAAACTCCTAATGATTTCAGTAAGGTGTTTACTTTTCACTCAATTCATACATTTACATCTAACAAAATATTCTATTCTGTTTGAATACTCAACATTTTCGTTAATGTTTGCCGTTTATCGACCGCCCTAAAGGCAAACTCTGTGAGCACATTTATATAAGAAAATTCACTCGAAAATTGAACATGAGAAAACGCTCGAGTTAGTGTTTAACTTTGACAATAATGAATCTAATTTTGGAATTTTATTTTCACTTCGTATTTTGCATTCGATTGTTTCAGCGAGGTGTTCATGTCAATATTCTCTACATTTTATTTCTTTCACGTATAAATGTATTGACTCGAAAAACATGCCACTTTAAATAATATTCCTAGTCTAATTCTAGTGACTGAAAAACTGTTTGGTATCCAAAACTTATTTTCTATTCACTTTAAATATTGTATAATATTATCTGTCGGTGGAATCTTCCGTTTGAAATGGAATATTATTACGGTATTTTCCCATTTAACGCAAATGCACGTTGCACTTCAATAGGAAACGATCCCTCTGAAACCAGCTTATTGTGACTGATTCCAAATTACATAAATAAACACATAAATCCTTGTATAATGATCATGCGACCGTTGTCGTGAAAGTCATCTTTAATCCTCGGTAAAGCTCGCACCTCTGGACGTCCGTACGTGTTAACTAGGCCAGGAGCTGCAAATTAGATTAAGCATAAATTCCAGTTAATTCTTAGTAATCAGATGTGCGATTTTAAGAATACTTCAAGGAAATCTGTATTATTAAAAAAGGGCTGGAAATATTTTTAGTTTGATAATAGTATATTCTTCAACGAGTGCAGAATGATGGCTATTATTCACGCGGATGAAGTTTCCAAAACAAGCAAGCGCAGCAAGTGAGTTTTCGAATCATCCAAGTGAATAATGGCCATTCTACACTAGTAAAATAAAATACTTCCTCCACTACTAAAAAAAAAATTCCACTAAGAATCGAACCCCGACCGTCTGTGCCAGAGTCAACCATTTCTACCACTAAGCTCTGCACTAGGCCATAGAGGCATATAGCATATTTCTTCATAAAAATGTAAAGAGCAAATATATACGTGAAACCCTTATATTTATAAATAAAATTATAATATATTAAATCTTCACTATCGCTACTGTTGTCCATTTTTTTTCTCCATATAATACGTAAAATTAAGATTATAGAATCATTTTGACGTTTCAAGCTGTCAGAAGCGATTTGCGTTATTAGGTATTTGACGTGAATTATAATAATAACATAATGTGATTGGCTAACGAGAGTGAATTCTTGCTCATTATTCACTGGTGTGAAGAATTTATATCATTATGCAGCTAAATATGTAAAAATAACTTGTGCTTTATTATTTAGCCGTGGAAAATAGTATATTATTAAACGAGCAATTTATGATAGCCATAATTCACGATGGGTGACGTTTGCGTCCCGAGCCGCAGTCGAGGGGCGCAAGTCACCCAAGTGAATTATGGCCATAAATTGCGAGTAGAATACTATACTTTGTCCACGACACTTAATTTATTTATTAAAAAATAAAAGTCAGTAGCAATTTGGCATATTATAACCTCAAAATGTTGTGGCAGCTACTTCAAATAATTTGACATATATAGAGATGGGCGATACTGTAGAAAGTATCAATACAACGTACCGTTATAAATATATTGTTTTGAAATACTTAATATTAGAAAATATCGTTATGAAAAGTATCAATACTAAAAATTACAATATTTTATAGATAAGATATATGTCAGAAACAAATTTCCTGAACAAAATACCCAGATTTAATAGTTTATTTCATATTGTACCCCCATCTCTAGTCGGGAATTATGAACCATAATACACTACAGTGTATTATGAACCATAATTCACGATAGTTGATATATGGGTACCATATACCTTTAGTAAGGAGGTAAAATATTGACTTATTATTAGGTGGTCGTGGACAAATATCTTTCTGCCCCAATAGTTGATAGTAGGTAGTAGGTGAATATTTTTGAATAAGTCTTTGAGGCGCGCCGAAAACTTGTCCAGTACTTCTATACTATACTATAAAAAGAATACCCCAACACAGAACTGTAGACGTGGTTGAGGGAGTTACAGTACCTACGAATCAACAATTATATTTTTAAAAACACTAATTTTTTTTGAAATCTTTGTACCTTTAACTTTAATATTTAAATAGTGAAAAAAATAGCAGATTATTTAGTACTGGGTACTAAACATGCTATTTTTTCAATTTTTTTTAAATGATCTTGCAAGCAACTGGCAACTACCCCTCTGAATAATCTGGCATTTTCAAATATTAAATATAAAGGTATAAAAATTTCGAAATTCTTCGGGAAAATTTTTGGCAATAATATTATTTATTGAAATGTCAAAGTTGTTATTGTAGCAGTCGTAGTCATCTAAATGTGCCATCCGTTTCTGAGATATAGTACATTCAATAGCCTTCTTGTGTACATCAGCGTTTGTGACGTATATCCAGGTTTTGGGTATGACGTTTATTTTATTTGCTATTTTGACATTTTTCTAACTGAAAATACTTGAGAACTCTAAAAATGCTGATGTTTTCACGTGTATCTAGGCATATTTTGTATTATTTAAATGAATCGCTGATTGCAGAAAGGATATATGTCACTGAACCTAACTTCTGAGATAAATGCAAATAACTGTTTTCCGAACTGGAGCATAATTAATAAAAAAACTGAATGTGCATGTGAAAACTATATCAAAACACTATCCCTTTTAGGGGTAATTGAAAATATTTGCTCCCAGCAGGAAAAAGTTATAGCCATTTTAAGTTGATTAACATATACCCTTTCAGAAAGGGCCTTTCTGTTATCAATGGGAAGAATTAAAAAGAAAGAGAGATTAATTGACGAAAAACACTTCATTAAAACAGACTAATAAAAATTTGTATTAACGAAACACATATTTTTAATTTATAATAGGCCAACTAAAAATATCATCCCAAAATTATTTTGTTTCTTCAAAGTCGTTCACATATTTAGCTAATTTCTTTATGTGATCCATTTTATCAGATTTTATGGGAAGTTTTTCTGTTAGGTAACGAAATACTTGAGGTTAAGCTACAATATTGGAAAGTCCCAGACAAAATATATGTTTCACAAATCCATTAAAGAAGTCTTTGGCCAGTACTACACCCTTCCCATCATTCCTGCAGAAGGAAAACTGATGAGAGTTGCTGATGTTAAGCACAACTTTTTTATCTTTTGGCGTAGGTACCTCTTTGAGAAGTTTCATAAAAGGTACAAGTCATTGACTTAGACCTTTTCTGCACTAAACGTTATTTGAATCAGTTTCCGCCAAAATAAACAGTACCGAAAATAAAAATAAAAATAAATTTTCAATTTCTGTAATGTAAGTGTTCAAAATGCTCACCATTTCGACGCAAACAAGCTTCATATCGATTTTGTAAGTCAATAAACATATTTATAAAAAGTGGTTGATGTAACTGCCGAAAAATATTTTGTATTCTTTCCCGTAGTTCGGCAATATTCGCCGGCGGATTTTCCGAGTGAAAGATTTTGTCCTTCATTATGCCCCAAATGTATGCGTCAGGTGGCGTCAGATCAGGTGAATGAGAAGGATATTCGAAGTCTGTTCCCCGAGAAATTATTTTATTATCGAAATGCTGACGGAGTAAGTCTAAGGTGCGCACAGCTGTATGGCTCGTTGCACCATCTTGTTGGAACCATTGTGTGCGAAACTGTAGATTTCGTGCACGGCAAAAGTTATTTAGATCTCTCACAAAAGATATAATAATTTTCTCTCTATAACGCTCTTGGTTGACAGTAAGAGGATTCTGATTATCATCTTCAACGACATAAGGACCAATCATTCCATGACCAGATACCGCACACCAAACGGTAACTCGAAGACTGTGGAGTGGTTTCTCTACAATGACATCAGGACGTTCAAACCCAAGGAATCAGGTTGTTTGTCGATTAATATAGCCGCTAAGATGAACGTGACTCTCGTCTGAAAACCATATGTTTTTCAAAAATTCGGGATCTTCGTAAATTAAACTCAACATGCGACCACAGTAAATTTCTCTTGCACGTTTGTCCGCAGCATTTAGTCGTTGTCCAACTTGAATACGGTATGGATAACCACCAATTGATTTTAACATGCGACGTAAAGACGTTTCACTAATGTTGAGTTTACATGCAGTTCTTACAAGACTTCTTTGAGGTGATTGCACAACTTGGTTAAAAACACGTCGTTCATTTTCGTTAGTGCATACTGTTTTTCGACGACCTGAAGAACCTTTACGTTGACACAATACACTACCAGTGCGACGAAATTTTTAAACCACAGCTAACATCACACTTTTACTAGGAGCTGCTTTATTAAATTTTTGTTGATATTTTATTGACACCTGTTCTAAGCTTGGACCATCATTACGACCTTTTCCGTATGAACGAAAATAATGCTCTACCAAAA
>CAJUYH010011068.1:0-11483 GCA_910591685.1 Galerucella tenella
AAATATTGAGCAGTTTTCACAAAACAATGACCTAAAGTTGAAAAATAGGTGATTTTTAACACCCTGTATCTCTGTAAATATTTAATTTAGACCCCAAGAATGTGGTTTCTACGAAATCAGCACTTCAAGGAGAATCAAAAATCACGAAAACATTCCATTAATAATTTTGAATGCGACGTCACGTGACCAAAAACAAATAACTCATTGGGTAACACAATAACAAGAAAATATGCAGCATTTGCTCTAATTCATACCCCCAAAATTATAATTATCTACTACTGCCCAATTCTGATAGGTATATTACTTGTCTTAATCGTCGTGGGACGCCCTGTATGTTATGAAAATATTTCATGTAGTACCTAAGAATATTTAAGAAATAACTCACAAATTAAGGCAATTAGGTATAGTGAATGCTTAAGAAAATAATAAAGTGCCATGCAATACCATTTCATTACGATACTAAAATACAGGGTGTTCCATTTAAGAAGATCCAGTAAATGATCATTCCGAGTTATGGCTAATCCTATATATAAAAAACGGATATCGCCCTGTTAATAATTTTGGACGATAGTCAAATATATCAAAAATCGTTTGAACGTAAATAGATTTCTTGATATAAAATCTATACAATGGTACCTACAGAGTGTTTGATGTTACTAGGAAATTATTAATAAAAAAGTGCTAATATCTTTTAAATTACCCCGTATAACATTGGGAAACCCTATATCACAGAAGAAAAATCGCGCGAGAGGAATAAAAAAATGTGGAAATATACAGGGTGTTCCATTTAAAAAAATAATTTTGTAGGTGGCCCTGTATAGGTATTTGAATATATTTATGACATATGACTTAGCTTTTATCTGAATAAAGTGTTTTCGTATCTCTCATGACAAGTGAGTAATTGGACTTCCTCGCACTAATTCCGCACCCTGTATATTATTATTAATATCATTATTATTAATATAAAGAAATAAAAGGTGTAAGGGAAGACTCTATCAATTTTTAACTATGAATTTGAAAATGAATTTTTTAAATATTAACGGTTTTATCAGATTGAAAGTTGTAGCTGTGAATTTTATATCTATTATTTTTCGACTTATTTATTACGTGTACATATTTTACTTAATCATTTATTCATGTGTAGCAGTCATGGCCGAGCGGTTAAGGCGTCTGACTAGAAATCAGATTCCCTCTGGGAGCGTAGGTTCGAATCCTACTGACTGCGAATGTTTTTTTTAAATTTTCTTAAGATAAAAAATGTCCTTGAAGGATACAGGATACTTTAGAGGGAAACGAAAATACTCTTAAGAATTAATTTTTTTAACTACAAAACCTCTTTCATAAAAATTAAATAGGTACCAGGTACCATTGATGTTTAGATTACGCACAGGCGCGACCTATCAATCGGGAGAAATTACACCATTTAAAATAGGATGCAGACGTAACTAACTTAGTGGAAATGTGTCTTACGTCTTCTTCTAATGTCCCACTGACAGTCCTCGTCAGGTCTGTACTTTGTTGTTTACGGTCAATAATTATTTATGAGAAGTGAATATTAATCTTATTGTTATATTTATTTAAATAATACACAGGTATGCCTAGATACACGGAAAAACATCAGCATTTTGAAAGTTCTCAATTATTTTCAGTCAGAAAAAGAAAGATTATTAAATATTATTTTCATAGCCTTTTCGAATTTGACTGAATACGATACTAAAATTCAAGGTTAGATATATGTCAAAATAGCAAATAAAATAAACGACGGTCAGAAAACTCGGATATACGTCACAAACGATGACGCACACTAAGAAGGCTATTGAATCTACTATACACAACATACAATGTGATCGCTTTGACAACGTTTTTGAATAAAATATTTGCAAAAGTTATAATTATCCACTCCAATTGTTAGTGTATTTAAAATAATATTTTATAGCTTACCTCTCCATTTTTAACTATGCGTACAGCCTCCTTGATACTGAATAAAGTCAAGTAGGGGAATCCAACACCTTGTCCATCAGCGAAGTGTACAAATCCACGTACTTGATTTTCTTCATCTTCCATTAGAGTTTCATATACAATACCGTGGATGCGGCACATATCACCATTAGAGAATTGGTACAGATCGAACACACCTTGCAATCAATAGAGTTTTGGTAGAGTTATAACAAATAAATTATCAATATATCATATATTATTTATATACTATCAGCTCAGATCTAATCTAGGTGACAACACATGCAAAAAAAGCCAACCGAGGCACCCCACGAAGAGGGGTTCGCTGCTATTGGTAATGGTTATCAACAAGATTCCTTTAACTTGAAGAGAAAGGAGAATCTGGGTTGTTGCGTATGAAGAGGACATGGTAATACTGATAACAGGCGAAAACTAAAATATATTAGTGACACCATAGAATCTGCTTTAAAAGAGCTCGTAAATTGGACAGAGGAAAACGGTGTAAATCCAACAGGTAACTCAAAAGAAGACAGAGCTAGTACTATTAACTAGAAAATATGAAAGTTCGAATCAAAAATGGAAGGCCATTTGGAAGAAAAATACCCAACTAGCAAAATGGAATTCTAAGAGGACTGAATTTTTGTATAATAGTCGAATAGCGTTTTTTAAGGACTTTTTATTTCTATTAAGCCTTTTGTTGCGATAATTCTGTTTTTTAAAGAAAATTTTTGTATTAAATGATTCTATAGTGACTTTTACAATATAATATGCTTTAACGCATTATACGATCATTTCTTTTAAAATGATATAATACCTTATAAGCCAGTTTATACAATATCAAAAATATCACTTTATAAGACTTTTATACCTATTGTATACGAGTTCTATAATATACTATATAACTAACAGCTACAAAATTATAAAATAGTTACTTAATTTTGTCATATTGAAGCTGTATAATGTTGTATAATAATATATTGTACAGCATTCAATTGCGTTGCATTATAAAACACTTTTTAGTTGTATAGTGCCTAAATATTCTTCGTTATAAAACAGTTATCGTATACCGTTCCATTTGACAATAAAATATTGTTTAATGCATATCTTGGGGATGAAATTGTTGCTTTATAAATCGCCATGTTTAAATAAGCAATTCTTGTACCGCTTTCGCCGCCATTATGAGCAATTGAGTTGGAAACATGAAACTATATTGAAAAATGTGACTTTATCATTATTTAGAGAGTTATATTGTTAATAATATCCATATGATAATATCCATATGAAGTGATAAACTATTGAAGTCATAAAAAAAGTATTTTAGGATATTCTATTTTATTATTTTTTTCAAGTATCTACTTGAAACTTAACCAGAATTGAAGCGCTCCATTTTCTTGCCAAATATATACCTATAATCTATCAGTAAAATTTGCGGCGCATCAAAATTTGTGCTATTAAACCATCCAAATGGAATTATAATTTTTACTATCGATGTCCGCCCAAGCGGCCCAAGTCGTTTTGATAAAACTCCATTTCTACAAATGAAATGTATGATGCACGTTCAAATTGAAATATAATTTGGTTCTGATATTCTTCACTAAAAAATGAATATAAAACATATCTTGTAGCTGTTTATACAAACCTTATAGAATTTAAATTGCTACTTGGGTACTTGCTGAGTGGATTTTAAACATTCTTGTAAAAATAACGTGGAAGAAAGAACAAAAAAAGGTATAATGCACTCTATGCCTGTAAGAACATGTTCATAAAAAATGGGTACTGCATTCATACTTCATACAATTGATGTAGGTATACAGCAATCGTGAGACCAACTATTTCGTTCGTTTTTTACCCAATGGGCACGGAACCCTGAAAACTATCCTTTAAATCCCAATAAAGACCAAATGTAATAAAATGTTTGTTATGTTGTTTTATAGGTATAGTCAAAAGCGCTCTTTTCGTGTGAGTTCAAAGGTCAACAACCATGTATCAAATCATAGGACACAGAGGTTACCAAAATGTGAGATTACAAATATACCCGGAGAAAAGAATGATGGTTGATGATTCATGCACACTGGTTGACGAATTTCCACTTTTTCATTCTTTCTCGAAATCATCTATCAGATTAAGTACCATTTTTTTGCTTGAGGATGCAAAAAGCCGGAAAATTGCTTCTTATTATTCATATTGTCACTTCTGAATTGTCAAAGTCACAAAGCTGACATTTTAAATAAAAACTTCGCTGGTGAAAGACTTTTTAGAATCGTGGAAGACTAAATACATATCCTTTTTTCATCCGTCAAAATTGCATAAGTCTGTCTCATTCATCTTACGGATTTTATTTGGAAGTTATGATTAAACGCAATAAAAGAAAACAAAAACGGTGGGTATGTCTTTGTTGAATCATATGACTCGCATGATAAGACTGCATTTGACTATAGGATCAGTTCTAGAGGACTAACCTGGTCTGTACACAATTACTCTTCTTCCTAATCGATCTCTTTTGGGACATACAAACATGTATCCCAAATTGGTTAGGTCTTTCATCATCGGTATTGTTATGTCCAAACAATTGAAGGCGACTCCAAATGTCTGACGCAAGAGGACATAACGTTCAAGACATTCTTGTGCCAGAGTTACGTGAAACTTTTTGAAACGCAAAAATCGCAACAAGAATTTTCCATCTGAAAAAAAAATTCGTGTTCAAATTATTCTACAGTACGTTCAATAGCCTTCTTGGTGTGAGTCATCGCTTGTGAGGTATATCCGAGTTTTGGTGTATTTTATTTGCTATTTTGACATATATATATATCTAACCTTAAATTTAATAAATAAAATCATCAGGATCGTATTCAGCCAAATTCGAAAAGGCTGTGAAATTAAATAATTACCAGCTTCTTTTCCTAACTGAAAATACTCGAGAACTTTCAAAATGCTGATGTTTTTCCGTGTATCTAGGCATATTTTTGTATTATTTAAATAAATATAACAATAAGATTAATGTTCACTTGGCATAAATAATAATTTACCGTAAACAACAAAGTACAGACCTGACGAGAACTGTCAGTTGGACAGTAGAAAAAGAAGTAAGACACATTGCCAATACTAAAGGTACGTCTGCATCCTATTTTGAATACTGTAATTTCTCCCAACTGATAGGTCGCGCTTGCGCGTATTCTAAACATCAACTAATCAAATTTTTCAAGTCAAAGATTAGGATTAACGTTTTTAATAAATTAAGGGCCGGTTTTACAAGAGAGATTTATACTAGGTATAGTTATTCTGGGAATAAAGTTATACCAGAATATATATTGGAGTAAGAATTGCTATACCGGTGTAAAAAAGCATCGTAAAACCAACTAGTTTCATTCTAGGTATAAATTCTGGTATAACTTTATTCCCAGAATAACTATACCTAGTATAAATCTCTCTTGTAAAACCGGCCCTTAAACGGTTCATTATTGTGATATTTTTCCATTTATTCCAACGTAATGTGTTAGAAGGACATTAACAAACGATTATGCACACCAAAAAGGCTATTATATATTAACTGTAGTATATAGTATATAGTTCAAGTTTTTACCCATCCGACAAAGCTTTATTCTCGGATTCTGCATGATCCATTCTCGCATGGAGGCCAGCGCGGTTTGACGAGTATGCTCGTCTTCACGCAGCTCCTCCTTAGCAATTTCTTGGGTCTCTGGTGACAATTTGCAGACATAATCATCCGGTTCTTCTATCCACTTGCAGCCAGACATTTTCTGAAAAACAATAATATATAGATATTGTCAGCTGTTAGATTCTTCTTTAAATAAATTTATTTAAAAAAATTATTTTTTAGTGTTCTTAAAAAACGTATTATCTGCCATAAAAATCTATAACCGTAGCTTAGAATTTTTCCATTACCTTTTATTTCGTATCTGCTCAATGACATTTTATGCCTGGCACAATTTAAAAAGTATATTCATTGATTTGAGGTATGTGTATATTTTAGATTACTTCTAAGCTGTGATAAATTTTAGTAGGTCATTCTGTTAAACAATCTGAAAAACATCAGATACCTAACCATCGGAGAAAGTACCTATGTATTTATAATATCGGTTTTTGTGCTTAATGGAAATGTTGCAATAGAACCTTACATCATAATCAATATGAGTATTTTGGAATTACGTATTTTTATTAAAGTATTGTGTCGCAAAATAAACATATAACATTTTTATATCATATATTAATTAATTTTTAAAATATGTTAATTATTATTATGGTCTATTTACGATAAATTGACGATGACGTAATTTTTAATGACCTTCCTGTATACCAGAATAAATAGGTATAAGTTTACTAGCCGTAAAATACAATTTATACTTAATGGCAAGGGCAGTTTTCAGCTTGCGGGTTGGCAAAACTTCAAGACGTCAAATCAATAGTCCTCATGCTGATGGTGATATTTTTTTCATATCGAAATAATTATCAATTAAGATTTTTCATTTTTTATTATTAAAGTGGAATTAATTCGAAACTCTTTCATTTGAAATGTGCTTGACGTTTCACAATTGATTACGTTATTAATCATAGAAAATATTAGGTTATGTTTAAGTGCACTGCTAAAAATTCCAGTTCCAAAAAGTTTGAACTCTCTCCGAGCAGTGACAATCGGCCGAACAATAATAAAGCTCTGCACTCGAGCCATGCACATAGCCGAACACGCGGATTTTTATGCATGCCATTCGGGTGAGTAATCCGAACGTGAAAAGCTGCACTGCACTGTAAAAAATCAAGCTAGGTGCACATAGTCGAATACGTTATTGGTAATCAATTCTGACAACCAACTGACCAACGACACATGCATAAAACACACAAACTTCAACTACAGCTGATTGTGGGACCCAGCCCAATATGGCCGACCTTTCAAAGTCAGCTATTCTGAAATGGTCTATTGCAAAAGTTTTTCTGGTGCTTTTGAATTAATTTTTTTTTTCAATATTGAAAAAATAGTTTAATAGTATTAAACTATCACCTTTGACATGTATGAATAAAAAAGAACGGTCACATTGACTTCCAGTTTCCTTTAAATAAAGAAAAAATGAGCATGCTGGCAACATCGCCAAATTTTATTTTGCAGCTTCATCTTTAACACTAAAATGTCTCCAACTTCGTAAGAAGAGTTTCTTCAGAACTGTCTATTTACTTATAAATGAATAACGCAGCTTTCCCACTCACTTCTACGCTATTTTACAAGATAAAGGAAGAATTACTGGAAAAAAACTCACGAAAAATGATATAATGATTACGAATATTTAAATTTTGTGCTACTATAACGGTTTATTTATTATAGAAAAATAATTGTTTTTGTGTTATTACTGTGAACTACGCCCTCTGGCGGTGGAATAAAAACCTTGAAAATAATTACCAGCAGTTTGTAATACATATTTTTTTCTGAGATACAGGGGGCTAGCTCTCTTAATCAGACACAGGTACAATACACTTTTTCCACGATCCAATTAAGCGAGTGGGGAAAGTAACTTTTTCCACTACTAGATGTGAAGTTGACAATTATTGCTTCTTCTAGCCAACTGAGAAGTTGAATTTCTCTGTTAGTGGTTTTAATGTTCTATTATTAACCTAGGTCAATTATGGACATAATAATATTCAAATATTTTGAGAATTCAGGGATAGTAGTTCAACAAAAACTTTTGCAACATAATTTTGTATACCCAGGAGATTGTCTTCAACATATTTGCTGCTTGAAATTACTCATCAAGATAAAATTATTTGAATAAAAATGCCATTAGTTTAAAATTCGCGCTCAACCAAAAATGACTGATGACATAACGAGTACGTTCATAATTTATCGAAAACTGACAGTGTACTTGTCAGTCAGACGACGGGGTAAACGCTTCTCGTGGTGCGTATGTGAATTATTTTTAATTTTTGTCTTAAATTTGGCTAGTGGAAAAATTGTATATACTCCATGGTGTTGACATTTTTTATAAACCTCGCACCGTATTCCGCTCGGGGCAAAGCCTCTCGCGAAATAATCTTGGTGCTCGGTCAATAATAATAGTCTTCACCACCTTGGTATATAATATACTATTTTGCACGTATTGAGATATACAATATAAATTTTACAAAAATTAGTTAGAATGGTAATAATTATTGTTATTAAAATTTGAGATGCTTTGTAATGTAATGACGGGACTATCTTTTTCTGTAAATATACATACTCAATTTAAATTCCATTTATGCTGGATGTAAACAAAAACACGTATAGTTTGGCAAGTTTATTTGAAGCTACGAGGCATCGGTAAGAGGCGAGGAAATATGGCGCATATCTGTCATATACGTACAAATAGCGTACGGTACCTATTTCACCAAGTAAAATTGAAAATACAAAGGTCACTGCCAATACCAACGCCACTGGATAAATCAATATCAGTCAATTGACGAAGTGAGAGGGAAGAACACACGCACGCACGCGCTTGCCAATAAGAAGTCAGCTTTCGATAAAAATCACCAATTATGTAATTCAGAGGGTGTGGTAATTATGTTTATCGTACAACGCTGCCAGAGCTTGAAGAATCCCATAACAAATTTGGAAAAGTGCTCATCTTTTATTATTCATAAATTGATTAAATAATGTTAATAGAAAAAATGCAAGGAAACAAGTTTAATTATATTGTTAATATTGTTAATAATAAAAAGTCCCTTTTCTAATTATTATCACTACATACTTAGCACTTTAGCTTTTTCATAGTTAAACGTGGCAATATCGAATTTTATCGACTGCATTCCTTTCACGGCTTCAGATAAACTTGCCAAAGTATAGATATTTATATTAAGCAGGGTCGTATTTTATTCAACGGTATGGCAAATAAGATCCTACATCACTATGAACTAGTAAACTATTCAATTGAAAAATTGGAAATAGTATATGTTTAAACTAATGGTATGACTAAAAACTCTGGATAAAACGCCAATTGTAATTTGTTTCCTGGAGACGGAGACTGCGGAAAGCAAATTTAATCTTGATGTTCTTAGGTGGACATATTGTTTTTGTCGATGCATAATTAAATTTTATGGTTAGGTATATCACTTAGGTTATGTTCTTGGGCACTAGAAATATGGAGCACAAACTTGTATAAGAAAAATTGTCCAACGGTAAGCAGAGTGAATAGCAGATGGCCCGGGAGCAGTCAGAGATTAAGGTACATGCTCACGTAGGCGGTGCGACGCGTATTTTTTGTCAGTTTACATGTATTTAAGGGAGAGTCCACGGCGTGACAAGATGCATTGTCGCTTGCATCATAGATAACCTACTTGCATCTTGTATCTCCTCTAAAGCATACGGGCAGCGCGACTAGGTAGCAAAATTTAAAATTATTCGCAATTTTTTCAAAATTAATTGATATCTGTCGAATTTTAAGTGTTCTCCGGAACATTAGTACCTCGTAGGATAAGCCACATTCTTGGACTCTGTGTTGCCAAGCCTCTGCTTGCGGATCGTCTTAGCAATATTCACAGCTGCCCAGGAATGTTGGGCTTTTCCTATTCGGTAAACAATGAACTATTTATTTAAGTAACTTTCCCTTACTTTCATAATTTTCCTAATAAATCAACTTTTTCTATGCTTATATTAATTCAAAGACAGCGACAAGATTAGAAAAATGGAAAATATCTTTCGGTATTGATTTGAGAGCAAAATTATTATATTTGCCACCTTCATTTCAAAGAAACTTCATTCATTTTGAAGAAACTTACCTACCTCTAACTAAACAAAACAAATTATACGCGAATTACTTATTTTTTTCTTAAAATTTGCTAAAACCAAGTATAAAATAAACAAACCCTCAATTTACATAACCTAAAATAATTTACCACGTCGTCCCTACTCTAGAAACTTTTAACCCTTTAACTATACCCGCCAATTTTCCTTCTTTCGACGCACACTTTATACTTACAGAGTTTCTGCTCCTATGTAGTCTCCATATAATTTGAATTTTGACAGAAAGGAATTTGAATTATTTTGACATAATTTGGCGCAAAGCGCTTTGCTTATGCTTATTTTCTTTTATTTTTGAAAAGCAAATAAATATTTTAATTGCCCATTTAATTATTTAAATAATTTATTTAATGTCTATTTTTGTGTTAATTTAATTAGGAATTTGTTCTACTTATCCGCATTATTATAAAAACACACTTCGCGTAAATCCTTGTTTGCATAAAGCAGATATCCACTCACCGATTTTTTTCAAATTTGTAACACACACACTGGCCAAAGCGCGTACAGGCACTGTTTTGAAAACAAGGAAGACTTGTATTTTATTTTACTTGCATAAATCAGCGAACTCCCCTCTTGTCACGAACCAACTGTCTCGCTTATGCTTATTACTTTCTCTTTCTTTTGCTCTTTGAGAAGAGCTACCAGCAATTATTGTATTGTCATCCTTATGTTGTAATTGTTAACTATCCATCAAGAGTTCATACCGGTATTTTCGTAATTTTCGAATTTTGTTAATTAGTTGAGAAATAAATTAATTTCGAACCATTTAAATGCTTACTAATAACCTTTAAAAAACGTTTGCCTCAATTCTGCACACATAAAACTAACGAATCGTCCATCAAATAAAAATATATACACAAAATATAAAAATAAAAACTGACAATTAATAATTATGAGAGAATATTAAAAATTGCTTGAAGAGTTGAATGAATGAACAAACCAAAATGGTTGGTTAAATTTTGTAGATCATACCGACCCCGTTTAACTTAGAAGTGTAATTCACTGTCTGTAAGGGCATATAGCTCGAGAAGTAGTTTTTTTTTTTTAAGTGAACGGTCACGTTTTTAATGGTTATTTACGTAACAAGTCCCGAAAGTGATATTTTACGGGATGAGTAGGCAGTTTCCAGGGCGAGTCGTAGGCGAGTCCCGTAAAATCAACTTCGGGTAGCGTACGTACAATATTTTTTCTGCAGCCGTAGTAGATAAAATTTTAAAAAATCATAGGGATAGATACCATAAACATTACTTAAGTACATCAATTGTACAATTATAACAGTTAGCAGCTTCACTGATTTCATGTGGAATAATTATTTCCTCGTCACTTTCGTTGTCGATTTCCATTTCTGGATCGGAAAATTGAAAATACAGTTGAACTATCAACAAATTTATTTTGACAAGCGATGTCATAGTGAAAATTCCGTAAATGTCATTGCTAAGGCCGCCTACATATATATTGAAAATTATTCCGAAAGTAAAAAATCGTCCCGAAAGTAAAACAAAACATTCCGAAAATAGCTACTTTCGGTAGGATTTGTGTAAAGTTCCATTTTCGATTCAATACCGACTCATACCGAAAGTTCTATTTTCGGGACGGCTGCGGAAATAGTAGTTTACCTAACTAGTGCGGAAAGTGATACTTTTCCGCACGCTATTGCAGATGGCCGAACGACGCTTTAGCGGAGTTCGGCCAGCAATCGCGTGCGGAAAAGTCACTTTACGCACGTGTTAGGTACACTATTTTTTCTACT
>CAJUYH010011069.1:0-11482 GCA_910591685.1 Galerucella tenella
TCAATTGCAGGAAATGTTAAACAATTTAATAGTAGTTATTATTGCAATAAAAAAATTGATATTTTTGTATAAAAGGGAATATTCTGCTGAAAAAAGATATCAAACAGCATCAATATGAAGACAGCTTTGGTAATAGTCTGCGTTTTCCTAGTTTTGGTAAGCCAATAATATAATTACTTTTTTTAATTTCATAAGTATCAATTTACGATTTGTGAATCTATTTTAATGTATTTTTGAATAAGTAGATTATTTTTAGCCGAGCAGCCTCGGTAATTGCATTTTTTGGGCTAAAAGTATGGACGTATACATCATGGAAACTTGATGTCTCCATATTATCTCGAGTAAAATGGCGGCTTGAAAACGTTACTTTTGATACTTGTGGTATAAGAGACAAATGTGATGTACTCTATCTTTTTTTTTAATTTTTGGAAACCTTCCTCATAACGGAAGTGCTGCAGCCTGTTGGTTTGTTAAACTCTACTCCCACATTTAGTCCTCTCACCTAGGTAACCCCGTACCGGGGACTCAAAGTCACTTAGTATGGGTTACGGTGTGGGTATCTATGCCACAAAGTCTGCTGCTGCTAACTTTATTTTTTGCAGGTTGTCTTTCACCATTATACTACCTGTAGGTAATGACTTTTAGCTTATTCCTACTGATATTAAGTAGTTCTTTGGCCTGTTTAACACATGCATCCCCTATAAAGGTGCGTTAACTGTGTACCAACTTTGAAGTGTTCCTTCACTTTTAAGCCGAATTGCTATTCAAATTGCATTTTTTTTGGCATAAAATTGACGTTACTATTATAGAAACTTAATTGAAATGGCGATATAGAAGCGTTAAAACGTTTTAATTTTCAATTGTGGGGAAATAGTCAAATTTAACGTATTGTCCCTTGCTTTCAAATCTTTTTATCAGTTTTTGGGTTGATAGATCCCAAATTTTACCATTCAAAGCTAAGTACTTTTGTACGAATCCTATTATAGAAATGATTTGTGAAGAAATAACTAGCTGAAGGTAATTTTATGTTATTCCTGAAAGTGAAAATCTAATAGGCCCAGAAAATTTATGTTTAGATATTTAGATATTTATTTGTTGTTGCACACCCTGTAGATATAAAATTCACTTGTTCGAGAATAACTGCTTAATATTCACTGAAACGTTTTTAGGGGCACATTGAGGCTTGGAACTCTACATCAGAAGGTCAAAATGGTGGTCTAGGTGGTCCTGGTGGTCCTGGTGGTCCTGGTGGCCCACCTCCCGGAGGACCTCAAGCTGGACGCGGTCCTTCCCCTGGTCCAGATCGTCCATCTGGACATCCACCTGGACCACCTGGCCCACCACCAACAACTGAAAAATCCAAATAATGACATTTACTGACCAAGAAGAAAGGATAACATTTGAAATTAAAACAATGCGTAAACATATTAAATAAATTCGTCTTAATAATTAATTGATCAAATTTGTGAATTTAAGTGTTATTTTATTAAAATAAAGATTATATTGGCCTTCTTTCATATCTACTAACTGTTTTATTACGTTTATCTAAATGATTACCATATTTTCCATCAAGATATCGAAGATATTTCTGTCTCCCAGTTTTAATTTGTCTTCTTGTGGAATAAATATATTTTTTAGCGATCTTTTGTTGCATTCTATGCTCCAATATATTTTTAAACTGTAGTAAACAAAACTCCTTGAAATAATGTAGAAATCCATAATAGGTGAGTATAAAATGAACAGCATATTGTAAATACTCGTACTCCTTTTGGAGTGTTCCTTTTTCTTAACTACTGATTTATTTCATCATTCCGTTAATAAATTTGCAAATGACTGGTGGCGGCTGTCAACAATATAAAAGTCATACCTATCACTATGATATTCACGATCTTTTTGTCATTAATGGATGGACTTTTTATTTGCATTTGCAGCAAAAATAAAAATTTCACATATTATTATAATAGACAATAATATATTTTATGTCATACTAGTTCATTATTGTGTTTTTATTGCTTAGTCACCAACTATCTAATGTCGTACTTTACGCCCGCGCGGGCATAAAGTTCACTTTATGGCCCGCGCAGGCATAAAGAGAAATAATTTTTTGTTCAACTTATTTAATAACCATGTCGTAAGCTTCTTTAGACTTTTTTGGCAACAGATTTACAGTTGCTTTATTTGCTTTTTCAATAATTTCGTCAGGAATTCCAAAATCTTCGTTCATTTTGACTTCTAACTTTGACACATACAAAATTTATTGTGATATTATGACATTTACGTTTGTCAACATTCACCTATTAATTCAAACCGGATTTTTTGAAATACTGATTTGTATTGAGATTGGATTGCAATAACGAACTAGTATGACATAAAAGTTTGTATGTACCGCAGGCATAAACAGATGTGTATACCCTCGGGCGACTTACAAACCCTCGGCTTCGTAAGACGTCGCCCTCAGGGCATAAACATCTATTTATACCCTTTGTATCGGAGAAATGGTCAGAGAGGTGTCTGGTAGGATTCTTAGACTATTTTAATATAAAATGCAGGAAAAGTCAGGTTGAAAACTCTAAAGATTATATTGACAACTAATAATAATAATTTGACAATACTTGTCAAGATAAACAACAATGAACAGCATGTTACAAAAAGAACAAATATACGGAGCGTTCACATCTTCTGTAACATTCTACCCCTTCGTATTGAAAAGCTATTTTTCAATACAATCTTGAATTTTGTACAACTTTCGGACTGGTCTTTTATAGGTTCCATGAGCAGTGCGAACGTCAGCAACTCGTACAACATCGTCTTTTCCTTTATATGTCTCTTTGACAATTCCCATTGGCCAATCGTTTCGTGGTAAATTGCTGTCGTTTATAACTACCAAATCACCTTTGTTCAAATTTGGTTCAGATGTACTCCATGTTTTTGATGGTATCAAAGTGGGTAGGTATTCGCGCAACCATCGTTTCCAAAATTGATCGATTAAAATCTGTGATACTCTCCAGTGTTTTCTCGCATGCAAATCGCCATCATTAAATACTCCTGGAACATTAATATTTGTGGATCTGCCTATGAGTATATCGTTGGGAGTAATACTTGGATTGTCTTCAAAGTGTTCTGATACCGGTGTGAGTGGTCTGCTATTCATTATAAACTCTGCTTCAGCGAATACGGTTTGGAGAACTTCTTCGGTGGGATGTCGATCTTTGAGAATGGCTGATAGTGCTCTCTTGAAGCACCCAATTAGGCGCTCCCAGATTCCTCCCATAAACGGAGCTAAGGGCGGATTAAACTTCCAGAGGATACCTCGATTGGTTACTTCATTAATAACAGTCTGCAGCTCGAATTCTTCAAAAGCCTCAAGTAACTCTCTGTTTGCACCGTGAAAGTTTGTCCCATTGTCGGACCATATAACTTTTACTTCACCTCTTCTGGACAAAAATCGACGAATTGCCATAATGCATGAATCTGAACTTAGGCTGTGAGCAATCTCAACATGAATCGCACGCATTGTTAAACATGTGAATATCGCGCCATATCTTTTTTCTGTTCGACGACCAATTTTAACGAAAAATGGACCAAAAAAATCCAAACCAGTGGACGTGAAAGGTTTTTCCTGGTAAAGTAATCGTTCCTTTGGTAAAAGTCCTATTTGAGGTTGCATCGGCTTAGCAAACTTTCTTCTGCAGTCTGAGCATTTTTTAATAATATTCTTCACGTATTGTCGTAATTTCGGAATGTTAAACTTTCGTCGTAATTCGTTAAGAACCGTTTCTAGACCTTGATGACCAAACATTTTGTGAATGTGAATAATCATTTTCTGTACATATGGGTGTTTACCATCAAGAACAATAGGTTCTTTTTCAACGACTGTTGTTTCATTCATATTTTGAATTCTACTTCGTATTCTGAGTATTTTGTCGTTGTCCAAAATAAGAGGCAATCTCGGCAGTCTGCCATTACGGTTTGGTTTGTTATTTTGTGTGTTTTGTATGTCTGTCATAAAATATTCTTGTTGTACTGATCTCCACCATTGTTTCTCAGCCCATCGTAGTTCTTCAGAGGTTAAAAACGTTGTGTCTTTATTTTTGTTTTTTCTTGATATTTGAATAAACTGTAAAATTCTTCCTGTAATTCTCAATATTTTTATCCAGGTGTAGCGAGTTTTAATTTCTGGTAAACTTTCTTCTTTAGGTTCATCCAAAACTAGAGAAATTTCTTCGAAACATAGAGCATCTTCGGATTGCATTGATCTTTCAACAGAGAATTCTTTTTCGTTCAAATATAGGAATTTTGGACCGCTAAACCATCTTGAAGAATTTTCAAATTTAGTTTTAGTGGTACCGCGTGTGCAGTCATCGGCTACATTTTCAGATGACGGAACCCATCTCCACTCTTTGACATCGGTAAACTCCAGAATCTCACCAACTCTTGCTGCAACGTATGTTTGCAACTTCTTTTCTGTGCGTAGCCATTGAAGTACAGTTTTCGAGTCACACCAGAAATATTTTCTGTGAATTTTGAGTGTTTCAAGAGATTTCATGATTTCTTCGCATAGTCTAACCCCCATAAGAGCAGCGGTTAACTCTAGCTTGGGGACTGTCAGAGTTTTTAACGGGGTAACTCTTGCTTTGGAGGCGATCAAGGATACTGAAATGTCGTCATTGAAGACTAGACGTAAAAAAACTACTGCTGAGTATGCTTCTTCGCTACTGTCTGAAAAGGTGTGGAGTTCTATTCTGCTTGCTTCTTTATGTCTCGGGTTAAAGCATCTTGGTATTTTGATTTCTTTAACAGATTCCAATTCTTTTAACCAGGCAGTCCAATCTTTTAGCATTTTGTCAGTGATAGAATCATCCCATCCAATGCCTGAGCGCCATATATTTTGCAAAATAATGCGACTTTTGATTGTGACAGGTGACAGAAAACCTAGTGGATCGTACAGGGACATTGCAATTTTTAGGACTTGTCGTTTGGTTGGAATTTCAGTGCCATTTAGAATATTTTTCGGTATCTTGTCAAATTTTAGGTTAAAAGTGAAACAGTCTTCTTTCGATTTCCATAGCAAACCTAGGACTCTGTCTTCAGAATCGCTTTAATCTAATTGGGAGATTCGGCCTTCAGCAACATGACTAGCTGGAATCCCTTTCAGCACTTTTTCGGAATTTGAAATAAAGTTTCGGATCATGAACCCTCCTTTTGCGTGGACTTCTATAACTTCGTTTATCAGTTTAATAGCACTTTCTGTTGTTTCTGTGTTATCGAGATAATCATCGACGTAATGCTTCTTGATTATTGCGTCTGCGGCTACTGGATACTGAATCCTATGTGCTTCTGCATTGTAATTTTTCGCAAATTGTGCTATAAATGGTGAACAGGTAGTGCCGAATAACAAAACGTTCATTTTATAAACTTTTGGAGGTACATTTTTGTTTGCATTTCTCCATAAGAAGCATTGGCTGAATGTATCTTCTTCGTCTATAAGGACTTGATTGAACATTTCCTTTATGTCTCCTACAAATGCAATTTTTTCTAGACGAAAAGTTAGCAGGACTCGAAAGAGTGATTTCAGCATATCAGGACCAGTGAGTAGCAAATCGTTTAATGAAGAATCATGGCTTTTACTAGCAGCATCCCAGACTAACCTTACTTTATTAGGTTTATTTGGATTCAGTACCGGAAAATGTGGTAAAAACCAATTAACTTTTTTAATCTCATCATTTTTTAATGGCACTGCGTAGTTTTTGTCAAAGAGTTTTTGTACTTCTTCGCAGTATCGATCGCGTATCTTTTTGTCTTTTGACAAGCGTCTTTCGAGACATAACAATCTTTGCATTGCCATCGATTTAGATTCGGGATATTTTGGGTTATCACTTTGTATCGGAGAAATGGTCAGAGAGGTGTCTGGTAGGATTCTTAGACTATTTTAATATAAAATGCAGGAAAAGTCAGGTTAAAAACTCTAAAGATTATATTGACAACTAATAATAATAATTTGACAATACTTGTCAAGATAAACAACAATGAACAGCATGTTACAAAAAGAACAAATATACGGAGCGTTCACATCTTCTGTAACACCCTTGGTACATAAATAACTATTTAAACACCCCTCGTAAGCAAATTATTTTTCAAGAACTTTAGTCGAAGTACCACAAGATGGAATCGTATTTTAAAAAACGAAATGTCAGTTTTTACAATAATTCTTGATTGAAATTAGAAAGATAAAATATATTTATAATTTAGTTATTATTTTCTGAATTCACAGCATTTACTTTGAAAATTAGTTTTAAAATGAATCGTTTTCTTATATTGTTGTGTTAATTTGGCTTTAGTTTATAATCAAAACTACCGTCAAAATATATCTTAAATCGATCTCCTCATCATCATTACCATAACCATCCACATTCATTTTTTATGTAACTATATTTTAAAAATTCTCCATCAATCATAAAAGACGTATTTTTTACATATCAAATTTCATAGATATTAGATATTTACGTAATTAGTTATGAAAAGAGCGATATTGTTCAACAAGCGTAATATTTGCCAAAACGAGCGCTAGCGAGTTCTGCAAATTACGCGTGCTGAACAATGTCGCTCTCTTCATAACGTGTTTACGTACAACGTTTTATCTAACTCCGCGCTTTCATAATATTCAATAAAATCTTCAATTACAATGATAATATTGAAGTGGAATCAAATGGTATTACAAGTATTGTTACTATGATGTATTCACCCAGAAAATTGACTTACTTTGAATAACTGTGTCCTGAATAATGTTTTCAATGTTTATAGATCTCAAAATACTATTGAATTAAAATAATGGGTTGTGTGTGTGTGTGTGTGTGTGTGTGTGTGTGTGTGGAAGCAGGGATGGCCTCAGCTGAAGGCTATTGGCCACAGAACTTTTTTATTGCTCTCTATTAAATGTGTCTAGGTTAAAGATCTATTTTTGCTTGCTTAATGAAGTTTATTATAGAATCTAAAGTAGCTTTTTCTGTGCATGCCAGGAGAGAACTAATATTCAGTGGAAGAGGAAAGTTATGTTCCTTTAAAGAGATATATAAATTAGATATAGCCCCTTCATTTTTCTTACACTCTAGAAATATATGATTAGTATCACCGATCGTTACGTTGTCGCAGTTGCAAAATGGAGATTGTAGAATGCCCAATTTATGAAGGTGCGCCGGAAAGCAACCATGGTTTAGTTTCAGTCGCGTTATAGTTGCTGTATATTTTCTACTATAATCAAACTTTGTTATGTGTGGTATATTATTTGGTAGATTTGTATGAAGCTGGAAGTAGAAGCTTTTTGATGTTTTGCTTATGTTATTGTAAGCTTCTCTCCATCTGATTCTAATAGATTTTTTATGCATGCCAATTACATCACTTTGACAGAAAGAGTTTAGGTATTCTTTTAATTTACAAGCTTCTTTTGCCTCCTGATCTGCCTTCTCGTTGCCTATAATACCGCTGTGACCTTTTACCCATATCAGCTTAATATGTTTGTTATCAATTTTCAATTGGTATAGTAAGTTTCTTATTTCAAAAATTAGTTCCTGATTGTAAATATTTATTGGAGATCCTTCTATAGCTTGTAAAACGGATTTTGAGTCTGTCATTATAGCAACTGTTTGAACTGGATTTAGTGTACACACAAATAATGGGTTAACTGTACAGTTTAAATAATGAAATAATTGTCAGTTTTGACAGTAGGTACCTACCTAATTAATAAATTATTCTTTGAAACTCATGTGGTATCTCTATGTTGAAACATAAACAGTTACGTAAAGTTTTTACATAACTACTTTTCATAACTGATATATGAAGGTTATGAAAAATGTGACGTTACCTAACGTCAAGGAGTGACGTAAAATGTCACATTTGACAGCGGAATTAGATAAAAAATATTGTGAGTTTGACCCCTTATTAGAAACAAATGTAGTACGAAGCATGGCTTTCTGCCAAAGTCTTCTAACCTTCAAATCGTTAGGTAACGAAATAAAAAGCTTTCAGGAGTTTTTACGGTTGTACTTTGACAATCTGGTACTATGCAATACTTGTATTTGCTCTTTTTGTCACTCATTTTATAATTATTATTGATAAAAAACAAACATAAACGTCAACTAACATGCAAAATTTGCCGAAAATACCGAATTAAACCAACATTCATACGTTAAGTGTACTCGGCTAATATGAAGCCGCTGCTGAGCTCGTCGCCAGTAGGCTGGTTTGATGTCACAGCTTGGACACACCCCGTTTCAAATCTGGCCATGGCCATATTTAACACTGCTCCAGTGGAAAGGGGCGATAATTGTCCCCATTTTGAAAGAAGGAAAGGACCCTTTAACTCCCTCTAATTATAGGCCCATAAGTCTCACATGCAGCATGGGAAAGATATTGGAGAAAATGGTGAGCAATAGACTAATCTGGTTGCTTGAATCACAGGGATTTTTAGATGACCACCAGGCAGGATTTCGAAAGAATCGATTAACTACAGACCAACTCGTATATCTCGAACATACCATACAAGAATCTTTTAGTAAACGAGAACATACTGTCGCTGTATTTTTCGACCTTGAAAAGGTCTACGATACGACATGGAGGTATGGAATTATGAAAAAACTTCATGACTGGGGATTTCGGGGTAACTTACCTCTGTTCATAACTTCCTTCCTATCTGAAAGAACTTTCAGAGTAAGAGTGGGCGACACTCTGTCCTCGCTCAAACCCCTTGAAAATGGAATCCCGCAAGGCTCCACTTTAAGTGTTACGCTCTTCGCTATCGCAGTCAACCACATAGCTACCTCGGTCGACCCGACAGTCGGAATTTGTTTATATGTGGATGATCTGACAATAGTTGCTTCTGCACCTACCATTGGATTCGCTACCCGTAAGCTACAACGATCGATAGACCAGATTGTCCAAAATGCTACAGATGTGGGATATAAGTTTTCAAGAGAAAAAACGAGCTGTGTTCACTTCTACAGACTACGTAGGCCTCACTATGATCCTAAGTTATACATTAATAACACATTAATTGAATGCAAAGAATCTACCAAATTCCTCGGAATCATTTTTGATTCAAAACTAACTTGGCGCAAACATGTAGAAAATTTGGTAGTGGGGTGTAAACGGTCGATGAATATAATAAAATGCCTTGCCAATACTAGCTGGGGAGCTGATGCAGACACCTTATTAAATGTTTACAGGTCTCTTGTACACCCACTGTGAGTATTTGTAGTGAGACAGGATTCCCACCTTTACGGTTACACCGCCAGTAATTACTAGGAAATTACATCTCCAGAATACGAGCACAACCCAACCATCTAAATCTTTCGATTTTGTTAGAAGAACATGGCGGATATGCTGGTAGACCAACTATTACAAAACCAATGGGAATCAAAGCACGTGAAACTCTGCCACCTCTGGATTTGCATAACTTCACTATTCTCTCATTGAATAACTTCGAAGTTCCTCCATGGCAGCTGCCAAGAATTTCTATATGCTTAGATCTGACTATCTTTCCTAAGAATTGCACTGCCCCATTAGTGTACCGACAGTGCTTTTTGGAAATCTCTCACGAGTTTCCAAGGTCATCAATTTTATACACAGACGGATCTAAAACATCAACCGGTACAGGCAGTGCTATATCCGTTGGTAATCAAACGATCTCTTGGTCCCTGTCACCTTACGCATCCATATTTACAGCTGAACTTTATGCTATTTGGCAGGCACTACAGTTTTGCAGTATGGCAAGACCAAATCAAGAAACCATGATCGTCTGTGACTCTCTCAGTGTCCTTGAATCAATTTCAAACCCATTTTCCACTAGTCAAGATGATATTATTTTCCATACATCACCACCATAATATTAGTAAATATGTTAAATTTATTTGGGCACCAAGCCATGTCGGGATAAAAGGTAATGAAAACGCGGATACAGCAGCTCGTGATGCTGCTGAGAAAAAGACAGTCGACGTTACAATTTTGAGGCAGATGACATAAAAGGGCAATATAAATCTCTATTGAAAAGAATGTGGCATCAAGAATGGAATCTAGTGAACAACAGCCTAAAGTCAATAAAACCCTCTGGTGGGCCTTGGCGACCTCCAGAAGCACTGCCCAGGGCTGACAGAGTGAAGATTCACAGATTGAGATTCGGGCATACAGCATTAACGCACGCGTTTCTCTTAGAAGGACAAGACCCCCCGATATGTCTTCATTGTGGGGAATTAACCACAGTGTCGCATATAATATGTGAATGTCCAGGATACGGAAATATGCGGCACGAACGCCAACAAAATTCAAAATGTATTAAAATACTTAAAATCAACCAACCTCTTCAATAAAATATAAGTATTGTAATCGAAAACGATTAGATTAGTTCTTCAAATTCTGGTGCTAATGATCACAGAAATCGATGCACCTAAATTGAAAAAAAAAACACTGAATTTAATGGTGAAATCGGTCGGATAATAATTGTGATTTTTTGGCAATTGTCTTTTCGAGTAGGGAAATTTTTTAAACTAAAATAAAAAAATTATTGAAAATGGCCCCACTTTATCTTACTGTATATTTTTGTTGATTGTGGATTCTTCTTTATAAGTGTCAGTTTTTCAAAGATTGAAAAGAAAAAAATCCAATCAAAATAATATGTTTTTTTTAGCTTTGGATAGCTTGATCCATTCAGCCACGAATTTATTGTACTATTGTACTGTTTGTAACAATAGTCAGCATGGGAGATTAGCTATAGTAGGTATTTAGATGGTACAAGCAAAGTCTATATATTCCAATAAGTCCGACCACTCTCTCGACGACGCGAAAATCCCCCTCCTGCCGACACCCACCGTCTCACCGGCAAAACCCACATCTGATGTGGGATTTATTTATTTTTCAGTTCTGTTTGACTTACACGGTGGTGTAGCAGAGCGTTGTATCGGGTGCGCCAAAGAAAGTGATCTTGAATTTTAATTTGTGCGAACGTTATCTGCTGTGTTTTTGATAGAAGAAGGACAAAAATAATGACTACGTATTGAAGGATGTAACGAAAAGCCTGAGGTTTATTTATGGTTGGAGGCTAACTATTTCGTCTACTATCAAATTATGGGAAGTGTTGAAGGAAAGGAAAGGATACAAATTTCTTTTGACTCGCAATCTGAACCAAGACTGCCTAGAGAACTATTTTGGACAAATAGGAATGCCTGTGGTAACGCCAAAAATCCCACTCCAATACAATTTAGCAGAGCATTTAAGAAATTATTTGCTCTCAGATATTGTGACGAGAAGGAGGGCTCCAAATGTGTAGAGGACGCCAACGAAATTCTACAGACAATAACGCCAGATTAATTGAAAAAGGGAGGATCATTGTTTACGACGGCCAAGGATAAAAATGGTCAGCCAATATTGGACATAAAGATGAAAGACTATCAGGATTTGTCCACAGAAGAAGGAAATGCCCTGGTTTATGTGGGTG
>CAJUYH010011070.1:0-11481 GCA_910591685.1 Galerucella tenella
GAGGTTTCTTGCGAACTACATATTCAAATTAGTTTAATTCTTTGCTTCCATTCAGGTTATACCATTTCTCAATACAGGCGGTTACCGATTTTTAAGAGGCCCTAGCTTTGTTGAAACCACTTTGAATACAATATATAATAATTTGCAAGAGTAATGAACAGTATACAGTGCTATTCAAAAGTCCCCTCCCCCCCCTCGTATCTTTTGAACGGCTACACTTGGAAAAATTTGGAGGGTGAAAATAAAGTGTTGTGAACTTCTCTACGAATGGTAATAGGTGACGTAATAGTAATAGATGACGTCACAGTGCCATTCTGGCCAATAATTTTGAATAGGACCTTCTGGCAAGTGATATCTCGTTTGAAAGGCATTGACATTGGCTACATAGCCATATTAATTTTGTTTGGGTTTGAGCTAATTGCGACGGATAAATTGAATAAATACCAGGATTATTGGAATTATTTTTTTAAATTTATTTAATCAAATATCAACAATGGATTCTTATAGCAAGTATTCAAAATGTGCTCCGTTTACTTCCTGACAGTGATACATCCTATTAGTGAACTCTTGTCGTACTCGTTCGAATGTGTCAGCTGAAATTGTATTGCATCCTTCAATAATTATTTCTTTGAAAACGCCAATGCTATCTGGTGCCGTAGTATATACCTTGGATTTCAAGTACCCCCATAGAAGAAAATCTAATGGTGACCGAGGTGGCCATTCTATAGGACCTCGCCGGCCGATCCATCTTCCTCGATATTCTCCATCCAGGTAACGTCTTACTGCACCAAAATAATGTGCAGGAGCACCATTTTGTTGAAATGTTATTTCCAGATGGCCGAATTCATCTGGATTATCTTCCAGAATTTCTAGAATTAACGGCTCAATTGCATTTTGTAACATCTCCAGATACTCTTCACCGCTTAAATTTGAATTCAGGAAAACAGGACCAACTATGTGGTTTTCCAAAATACCTGCCCGAACATTGACTTTTTCTGGAAATTGGGTATGTTGTTCACGAACGGTGTGAGGAATTGTGTCACTCCAATACCTTACATGTTGTGTATTCACATTTCCATTGAGGCAAAAAGTACTTCCGTCACTTTCTGTGTAATGTGGGTTTTGACTAATTTTAATTGTCATACATTCACAGAATTCGAGTCTTCTGTCGGGGTCATCATCCGAAAGGTGGTGCACCATTTTTAACTTGTATGGATGAAATTCATTTTTAGCCAACACTCTCTGTACTGTACTTTTACTTACTTTACAGATGGACGCAACTTCAGTTGAAGAGGAAGTAGGGTTTACTACCATTTCAGCAACTATATAAATTTTTTATCATCACTGAATGTTGGTCGACTAGATCGTTTGGCATCTTGAACACTACCTATCGCTTCAAACTTGTGAAGGAGCTCCCTGAAATAAGTTCTCGAGATAGGGCGATCTGGGTATCTCTCATTAAATAAACGTTCCGCTCCATGATGATTCTTTCTAGATTCACCAATTATTAAGATAGCTGCTACTACGGCTTGAGTACGTACCATTTTGCCTATGTAAACTCTTAAACGTCTCGTTAAACAATAATAAAATTTAACATTTAAGCTATCTAGAAAAACTTTGCAAAGCAACAAATACTTTTAAATTGAAAACGTCAATTTTTTTGACAATTAACCAGAGGCGGACTGAAAAATCTTCAATATTTAAATGTGAAATAATTTTTTTTTTGATATTTATTCAATTTATCCTTCAAAATTAGTTTGAACCCAAACAAAATTAATATGGCTATGTAGCCAATGTCAATGCCTTCCAAACGAGATATCACTTGCCATAAGGTCCTATTCAAAATTATTGGCCAGAGTGGCACTGTGACGTCATCTATTACTTTTACGTCACCTGTTACCATTCAAAAGAAGTTTACAACACTTTATTTTCACCCTCCAAATTTTATTAATGTAAGTGTAGCCGTTCAAAAGATGTGAGGGGGGAGAGGACTTTTGAATAGCACTGTATATAGTTTTTAAACAGAAGTTTGAGTTTGAGAATAAACAAAAGTGATAGTTATTTTTCAAGTTAGTCCAAGAACACAATTTTACAACATAGAATATCACTGCAAATGAATGAATACGCTTGGAGAGTTTCCTTTTTTGGTGGCCACTTAAAGATATGATGGGTACCTATATCTAGAATTTGTTCTTCACTCATCAGTATATATTACAAAGAATCTCACTACCTAATTCTGTTGTATAAGTTAGTAAACAGACAAGCGTAAATTTTGATCAAGCCACATAGTTCTGAAAAAGGATACTCGAATGGGGGACGTTGCTTTATTTTTATATATTTATGGAAATTATTTTCTATCAAAACGACCACTTTTTTCGTGAGCTTTCACTACATTATATAGATGAAAAAATATTAGCAATTCGGTTAATATGTGCAAATATATAGAAAAATGATTGTGTGCTTCCATGAAACCTAGATGAAACCGAACATTTTTTTTGGATAGTAGAGATAATCTGAAATTTTTTGGAAACTTATACTATTCAGGTTATTAAAGTCGCATTTTCAATTGATAATTAGAAATGAGAATGCTTATGGGAAATCAAAAGTGGAAAATAATGCAATCTGCTCCTCTCATCAAATAATTGAGAGACGTATTTATTTTTGAAATATACCACGAGATATCGCAACAATCGTAGGATGCGGTTTTTTCTGGATACATTGAAAAAATGAGATGTAGGTAATTGTTCAACTATTTCAGTTTAGAATTATTGGAGTTCAAAGTAATTCAATGATTCGAATAAATAAATATTGTTTCCAGCTTTTAACATGCATCATCTGAATGATCGTTTTCCATATACACAGATTGAAAATTAATATAATACACTGTAGTAGATTTCGATGAGAGGTTTTTATTTACATAATTTTCCGTCAAAAGCGAACAACATATTTATTCTTAAAGTAATATTTCTTGGAAATATTGCGGAAACGGGAATATTTTGCTTTCATTCAATAGACATTAAAAGGTGGTTGTATGACATTGTCTAAAATATTCCTTATTTCATAATATTGCCTTGGATTTTCCAAAATTTCGAATGTTTTGTTCAAATTCAAATATTTCACAGCATTAGGTTGAACTTGGGGCCAAATGATGTTTTGAATATCTTCATCAGTTTCTGGAGTAGGGTTTCTGTAAGAAATGGCAAGTTAAGTTAAAGTGCTACTAGCATCAACTTAAAATAATTGACCAGTGATGCAAAATAGTATATTATACACCAAGGTGATGAAGACTATTATTATTGACCAAGCACTGGAATTAATGAGCGAGAGGCTTTGTCCCGAGTGGAATGAGGTGCGAGGCTTAGGTATGAATGTCTTCACCACCGTGGTGAGTATACATTTTTCCCACTACTCGCCAAACTTAAGACAAAAATTGAAAATAATTGACATAATACACTATCTCAATATTTCAATGCTAAAATATTACAGTGGTATTGCGGTCACAACACAACACCTTGAGTGTAAGAGCTATACTCATACACCACAGCACTCACAAACGCAACACGAGAAGCGTTCACCTGGTCGTCTGACTGACAAGTACCGTGTCTGTTTCTGCTCCATAGATTATGAACGTACTCCTCATGTCATTAGTCATTTTTGGTTGAGCGCAAATTTTGGACTAATTCGAAAAATTCAATCTCGATAGGTAATTTCGAACAGCGAATTCGTTGATGACAATTCCCTGGTTGAAAAAATTATGTTGCACAAGTTTTTGTTTCTTAGAATATTGAAAATGGTCCATCATTGACCTAGGTGATTATTGGAAAAAATGGATTGTTCCATCCATCCTACTCTGACACGACACCAAGCTGAGTGATTTCAGCGTTGTTCAACGTTAAGCAGTATATTGCGCCAAGGTATTCGTGCCCGCAACTTCATACTATTAGGACGATTAATGAGTGTTCCGTTGGTGATACGAGTCCCACTAGCTTCTTGTGAATAAACAGCTATTGCAGCCTCTCTTTCCCAAAATCTACGATGAAGCTTACTAATCACACTTTGCGTTACACCGAATGCATATGCAAGTTCAAGTTCTCTCCCTGCAGCGTGCCAATCGCTCCGTTTGCCACAGACCAGTGCCTTCATCCATGTCAAAATTCACCGAAGTGTGGGTTGGAAGAGCGGGGATAAATAAGAGGATTAGGCAGGGGTACACGACAGTGAGTGGACTTGCATTGGACGTGACACCGGTGCTCACTGGATATGCGTCGAGAGAAGGGTATCTCCAGAAGATAGGGGAGACAGAGAATAGAGTGTGCGAGAGGGGCGGAGTGGGAGATGATGAAAAGCATGTGTTGAGATGCTAGGTGAACGGGAAAAAGCTCAGAAGGAGTTGGAGAAGAAACTAGGGGAGGCGGTGTATTGCAATATAATGTTAAGGGAGGAAGGGAAATGGATAGAGGAGAGTGGCGTAGTTTAGAGCATGATAGGAGGGAGAAAAACTTGATGTGGCAGTGGCAGTGATAGGAGTGATGGTAGGGAGGAGATAATGAAGTGTGTGTGAGGAATCGCCGCACGTCTTGAAGTATACTAGGGAAGTGATCCAAGACGGTGGTAACGGCGAGTTTGAGGAGGGTTTGGTTGATGGGCATACCTTGAGGGATGAGTTCAACACTTTCTAGGTCCAGAGCAGGAACCATTTCAGCATGAGTTTTCCACCTCAGCCCGAATAAATATGTTTATGAAATTACATAGTCCCTATCATATGGGTACGTTCTCAATTATAAACTTTGTTTTGAAAATAAATGTGGTTATAACAAATTTTTTCCAATATCCCCCACACTATGCAATATGTCAAAATGATTTCTCTTAAATGGTCGATATAGAAATTTCACTGTAGTGTAATAAGTATTATAATAAAATGAGCGCTTACTGTGTTTTGATGAAGTTGCACCACAATTTGATAACAGCTGTTCTGAATGTTTCATTAATTGGATAATCCGTAACAGGGAGAGGAGTATCCCACAAATACATGACATCAAAAGCGTGCGGAACACCTATAATTAGAAGAACAGTAGGTAGAACAATAATACGCGTATAAACAGTCAAAAAAATTCACAGCTTCCAGCTCTTATGCACACATTTCATACTGAAAGCCAAAGTGATAATTATCACTCAACGTAATAATCTATTATTATTAACTTTCCACTCGTCCATACTTCTCCCTCAGCAGTGTAGCTGTCTGCCATACTGAATTGAGTGTAACGACAATCTATTCTTTATATTCATCTCAGCAAATACTTACATTCAATATCCATGTCATGTTGGTAGATAAGAAAGGTCTGTTCGAAATTTAGAGACGTCCTGCCTATTGTATTTGTGACGCCATTTCATTTTGCCGATTCTTATCAGCAAAACCACACATTTGATACACATATGCCCAGCCTAACCCAACCATGCAGTGTAATTCAAATTAAAAATATATGCCAACTTTCATCTCAACCTATTGGGAATATCGAGCTATGGTGAGCTATTTTTCTTGACGACTTACGCACCTAGCTAACGCTTAGGTACACCGAACTGTATTGGTGCTCACCTCTTCCATTTATGAATTTGATGAAGGTCTTATTACTATCCCTTCATTGCAATAATCCTAACTGCCTTTTTGCATGTGACAGAGCGAATTGTCTTAATGTCGATTTATATCCTACTGCTGATGCTTTATTCATTGTCTCTCTTATTAGGACAACAAAGTGTTCAATTGATATGGATTTTCCGTTATCAGATGGTCTGGTCACTGGTATTAGTGAGAGATGTCCGGAATTGTTTCCTGACGGATATCCCTCTAATTATCATTATATATTCAGTAATACTTCCAATGTTCCATCATAAGCAGGGGTCTAGTATTATCATTTATCTACTACATTTATTGATGCATCTCTTCTGGTAGCAGCCCTACTCCATTACGGAAGAAATTCCGTCTCGATCACTAAGTATGACAATTATTCCTTCAGTCAAGTCATAAGCGCCTGTAACTTATATCCGGTTCCATTCATTTATTCACTCGGGGCTATTCGAGATCTCATTTTTGAAAGTACTAGTACTATTTGACAACTTCTGAATTTTTATGGTAACGTGATAATAATACCACAATGCCATCAATCCAAGGAATAAATGATGCTATCTCCTATTTTTCAGTAGTTCTACCACTAAAGGGCGTAATTGAATGAAACAAATTGCAATTGTGGAATTTCAAAAAATCCACCCGATTGAGCAGCATAACTAGAACTGATACTTTTATCATCAAAAATACGCAGACTTTGTTCACGAATACGATTATTTTGGTTTTTATTATTATTCTCTTCAATTAGCTTTTTTCCTGTGAAGATCTGAGAAGGATCTTGCAGGCAAGTTTATTTGAAGCTACGGGGCATCGGTAAGAGGCAAGGAAACATGGCGCATATTTGTCATAAACGTACAAATGGCGTACGGTACCTATTTTACCAAGTAAAATTGAAGATACAAAGGTTACTGACAATACCAACGCCACTGGATGAATCAATATCAGTCAATTGACGAAGTGAGAGGGAAGAAAACACGCACGGGCTTGCCAATAAGAAGTCAGCTTTCGATAAAAATGACCAATTATGTAATTCGGAGGGTGTGGTAATTATGGTTTTCGTACAACGCTGCCAGAGCTTGAAGACTCCCATAACAAATTTGTAGACAAAATCCAAGGAAACAAGCACATTCAACAATTAACGTTTGGTCATATTGTTAATATTTTTTATAATGAAAAGTCCCTTTTCTAATTATTATCACTACATACTTAGCACTTTAGCTTTTTTATAGTTGAACGTGGCAATATTGAATGTTTTCGACTGCATTCTTTTCAAGGCTTCAGATAAACTTAGCAAAGTATACGTATATATTCTGTATTTGCAACAACGTCAAACGTGGAGAATTTGAATGGAATTATCCGAACATATATACCTGGAGCCAAATTGAAATTTGCCCAGGACTTAAAACGATAGCTTGCAGTCGTGGTTCACCCGTGTCAGGGAATGGAAACGAATGAAAAAAATTAAACAGCGTACGTTTTTTATATTTTTTTTAACACTTAAATCGGTACTTAGCGATAAATGTGATCATAATCATTCTAACGCTTTATGAGTGACCATCCAACTACTTCCCGTTACTGAAAGACATGTATTGATTGTGATTTTGGTGTCTTCTTCTGTCCGGGATTGAGCTTTTAGAGCTCTTGGACGGAGAACATATAGCCTGTACTAATGAGGCGCAAATTCGCCAAAACCGGTCTCCAAGTTATGTAGTCCCTTCTTATCGCAAACCAGAATGGTTGATGTTAAATACATAGAGATACTACATAAAGAGGTAACAATCCATAGGGCGCTCTGTAAGTGGTAATGTCCGTCTGAAATTCTGTAAGAGAGAAAGAGACAGACGATCAAAGGTTTTTCTGTTTTTGTCTGTGTATATAGAGCATACACGCTATTAGAGAAAGACAGCCTCAACCTCCTGAACGACCACTGTTTCATCAAACATTCAAACCTAATAAAGCGTTAGAATAATTATAATTATTTAATGATATCTATTGATAACGCGCTTTATAGAGTACGACAATATCACAGAAAACTGTAATAATACTTCTTCAATTAATGAGTCCTTTCCAAACCTTTTTTTTGTCAACTTGCTGTCTTACACAAAATAGGGATTTAACTCCATCCTGTTTGTTTTGTAGGCATAATAATCATTTTCCCTATTTTCTTAATACTCATTCTTATGACAAATGGTTCGTACGTTTAACGTTGTTTTCATTTTTTTTTTATCTAATTACGGTGTAAATAATTCCCAGGTTTTTCTCGGAGCCAGTTTTGTTATAATTGTTTTCCTCCCTACTACTTCGACAGCCGTCGACGCCCACTATTACCTGAATATTTTTCGGGATTCTCATTCCACGACCATTCATATAAATATACAGGAACATATTGAGAAGCTCCTTCAGCTTGTTTCACTATTGGTCGAATGAACGCTGTATCGCTATTGTACTGAAAATAAAAAGAAAAGAATACACATATAAACTAAAGTATACTTAATATAACAAACATACTCCCCGAGTATTTTATCGCCAACCGTCCCGTTTCAGATGGACGCGTATGGTACGCGCGCGTACCATACGCGTGAGGTCAGATATCATAATCCGCTCTACGCGTCCATTTGAAAACCTACATTTAATTTATGATATCTGACCTCACGCGTATGGTACGCGCGCGTACCATACGCGTCCATCTGAAACGGGACTAAGCCGCGACTTAACAACAGGTATATACGAAAGTTGTTTTTTCATATCGTGCTGAGAAAAAACAGTTAATAACTTTGGAAACTTTTGTTTGTCGATTCTTACATCCTTCGGAACCAATTATTCCGCACCAACGTTTTCCTTAAAGGCTTGCCGTTGTTGGAGAACCCTTTTTTTATTCTCGCTAAAACTAATCTGTCTACGTTCAAATTATCCATACCGATTAAAAATTGTCAATTGTTATGGTACTTTAATACCAAAAATAGGCGAAAAATTTTTATGCTTAATTCCATGTTAATGTTAAAATAGTTATTATGATTAGTGCTTATCATCCATCAATATACAGTATTTGGATATTACCAAGCAGAAAGATCCAGAAAAACAGAACTACTGAAAGCATAATTGGAATATTTTCTTTAATATGAATTGTTAACTTTGTTCATAGAGCTATCACATACGGTTGAAAGCTTGACGACTAATGCGCAGAGCCTCTCTGTGAACAGTTTTTATTCACTGCGCGTGAATCGTCCAGTTTGCAACCGTTTGTGGTTCTTCTACAAACAAACCTATTGTGAGATGATTCATTCTAGAGTGGATAATGTTTGTTTTCTCAGGCAAGTAATATAAGATCAACTAATTGGAAGGATTAAGCTCGAGATCATTCCAACTAACAATTATTTGTGGGATGATCAAAGTGATTATAATATTTCACAACTTCTTAAATTCAAGATTAATACTTCATCCCAATGTTCATTTAAAACCATCGAAGTAGGTCGTGTTTTGTAATTGAATGATCAGTACCTACAGCAGTAATTGGAATATATTGAATTGACGTTGTTGATTGTTAGTTTTATCACCTAACATTATTGGATCTTTGTTAATTATTTGTAGAACTCTGCTATCAGATGATTTTATTGTTTGTGGTTTGATAATAATTCAAGAGGAAATTTTGAGTTTTGTTATGTTTAATATGAAGCATGATGAAGTACTGTATAGCTGTGAACCACTACTTGCTCCGTATTTCAATGAAAGTATGGTCATGTGTATATATCAAATAACTGAACGTCATTGAAAAAAGAAATAACGTAAGTAGCCGCAGGCATAAGAGCTCCAACCACGATTACAGGTGAATATTTGAGACTCGGTACACTTAGAAGATACCGAGTATTCAGAACTACAACCACTATATCCGCCTAGATGTAACTAATTTCATTTGAGTAATAATTTTCCAATAACCTACCCGAATATAAGCTGCCTTGTCCCCTACAAAAGATGAAGTATACAGTGCTTTTAAGTCTAGTCCTGCTTGCTCTCTATCCTCTTCAGCTACATTCAATGATTCAGAGATGAGCATTCGAGCGTCATCATCATATATTTTTGATGCAGCAGCAAACTGTTCATCAGTCCATCCTAAAATAATTATAAATGTTTGATGAATGTGTTATACAAATGAGTCAGAATATAGAGCTTCTACTTGAAATGTACATAAGGTTAATATGAGTTACTCAATTTCTTGCCAATGGAGGAGGGTAGACTCCGATTTAAAGAAGAATGGGCCAGAGGTGTCTCAGCCTACGTTATCTTTTCGAGGCTAGCGTTCGGTGAACTAATCGATATTCCAGTGAAGTGGAGAGAACACGCACTAAATTCTGTCTCAGTTTAGTGTGACCGTCATGGCCCATTCTTCCTTGAATCGTACTCTAGTTGGCATTGAAGCTAAATACCCTTGAAAAATATTCCGAATAATGATTATCTGTACCCCTATAATTTAGGTATGTGCTTTGAGCGTTTGGATGCTTCCGACTACCCAATAAGCTTCCATAACAACAAAGCGCCATATCGCATAGTCGTGACTAGTTAAGAGTTCGAATAATCAGATGTGAAAATTGTAATTAATTAAAACTTACATGTAAAGTGAGTTTTCACGAATTATCTGGAACATGAACAACTTTCCCACTAAACGTGGTGGTTATTTGATTGCATTTTGAAAACTGAATTATAATCTTCATGAAGTCGAACATAAAGACCAAATTTGTAATTAAAATTGGTGAATTTTTTATATGTATGAAAGTAATATTTCTTCTTTTTTGACATCCGTATTTTTGATATTTATTAACAATATGAAATTATTATTCGTATTGGACTTAAAAAATTATTTACGAGTGTCGATGGAATTGTTAATAATGAAGATATTCGGGTTCAAAGGTCACTAACCATATGTATCAAATCAAAAAACACAGAGGTTACCAAAATGTGAGATAACAAATACACCCGGAGAGAAGAAGAAGATTATTTTAACTAACATGAAGATAGCTACATAGACGTACCAAGATAGCTACATCATATATTGTCACTTTGTATTGTCAAACTGACATTTAAATGAAAACTTCGCTGGTGAAAGACTTTTTAGAATCGCTGAAAACTGGATACATATCCTTCTTTTTCCCGTCAAAATTGCATAAGTCTGTCTTATTTATCTTACGGACTTTATTTGGAAGTTATAATTGAACGTAATAAAAATGTAGAACGTGTCGCGGGACACACGGTAGGAACTTTAGTTCCTTTTAAGCAAAAGTTATGTAATACATCTGACGTTATAGATAAACAATTTACATATTCTTTGGTGGTTGAGTAGTAAGCACACCAGACTCTCACGCGGTAAACCCGGGTTCGATTCCCCGTGAGGAATTTTTGGAACTTTGATTCTTTACGCCAGGTAATGTTTGAGCGACCAGGGGTCGCGACGCAAAAGATCTGGCCGTTACGCGTTACGTTACGCTACATTATGTTACGTTGCTTCGTTATGTGCCTTGCTTGCGTGTTTGTGCCTCCTTAGTCTCTCTCTCGTTTACGGAGCAGCGATTCATAATAATAAATATACTCCTGCCGGGATTCGAACCCGGGCCGCCCGAGTGCAATGCGAGCATTCTAACCACTGAACCACCGATGCTATATTGAAATTCTATGCAAAGCTGGTATTCGCAGTGCTAGTGATCTACTTGAATTTGTTCGGATAAATTTTTACTATTATTTCCATAATTTTTTTTGCGCGATTAAGGGGTCTAGCTACTTTTCGAAATACAGGGTGTTGAAATTTTGAAAACTTGAATGTTTTAATTCGATAACTTTAAAATGGATGGATAAATTGATTTGACATTTGGCAG
>CAJUYH010011071.1:0-11481 GCA_910591685.1 Galerucella tenella
GCTCAAAAAAATCTCTATTTATTGAGTTATTTCTACATTATCGAAGATCTGTCGAAATAATACTGCTTATATTTAACAAAAACGGAAAATAAATATTTTCGACGCTCGGAAAAGTAGTTTTTACTGAGTATATAGATGATCTGATTAACAAACAATAACAATAGGGTACAAGCATAAATTTTGCTATTGGTGGGAATTGACGCTTTATCAGGTCTCCTAACACCTTGCATGCCTATTTTTTCAAAAAAATATAAACTTTTAAAACAACTTTAAAATTCATAAAATTTGGCCAAAACGCGCTTTACGTCATAAAGATGGCTGCCCCATCCGTTGACGTCACTCCATTTGTTTACGTTCTTATTCGTGTATCACGCTCTGAGTTCTTGTCACCTTATTTGTTTCTGAAAACTTTGAAAATGGATAAAGCCGAAAAAATACTTTGTATTCCAAGTATTGCATTGTTCCAGTGTGTAAATCAACGTCTATTAAAACTCCAGACAAAATATTTGTTACTTTACCTGGCGCAAGCAAAAATACACTTAAGAGAAGGGCATTACTTTAGTTTGTGAAGACAATTTTAATGTAAGTACCCACTTCTATGCTGGTAATTTTTATTCTTAAATAGTTTGAGGTTATGTACCTATATGTCTAGGAATGAACCATAAAAACATCATTTTTCTTACGACCACACATCGAAATATGGTTGGTATATATTATATAAATAAAACATAGTTTAAATCGTACTTACGATAATGCTTTAACTCCTCTTATTTCCTCTGCATTAAAGTAGCTGTTTGACTTCATAAATTCAAGCAGCTAAATGAGTCTACTTTGGGCAATTATCAGTTTGTGCTTTTACAAAACCTTCGCTAGCCATATCTTTACTCACAAAATATGAAAGAATCGTCACTGAACACTGAACTAGTAAATAAAATATATTCTTCTAAAAGTTTTAAAATATCCTCGGAAATATCGAATATTTATGTCCACAAACATATAAATGATATTTTTACGTCGATGAAGCAATTAATAGTTGATTAAAATACAATATAAACACACAACTACACATAACCTAATGCAATACCGGCCATATTGACATAAGTAAACACAAGAGGTATGACATCACACGTATCATCGGTAGCGTTCGGAAATCCTCGGGTTGTGGTCGGAAAGTGCATTGAAATTTGAATTTTATTTTAAATATCTAAGCAAAACATGAAATATGCGTGTACTCTATTCAATAGACTGGTGTCGAAAAGCAGAAAAAAAAATTGAAGAAAAATCTGTCGGCACTTTGGTTGTTTTTAGTCCACGTGTGCCGCCGCTGTGTGTTCGTATCGCAGCGAAATTCGCGAATACGTAATTGTGACGTTTTTTTTTTCAGGTGACGGCAGTGTCTCCTGAATAAAAATCGGGAATTCATTGAATAGGGAGTACTTGACTCCCGGAACCCCGATTAGTGCAGTCAAGTTGCCTATCGGAGCGTGTGTTTTCAATATTAATCTTTCTAAAATACTGCTAAGCCATTCGAAAAGCCGGAATTTCCTATATCTCGACGCCGATTTCGTTCAACTACAAGACTTTGGAAAGGAGGTAATCGGCACGATTGCATATTTCATAACTCATAAAAGCATCAAATTCAATTTATTCATAAGTTTTACTACACAATACGATATTTATCAAAATATTCAATGCTCCATTAATTTGATTTGAATACCGAGCGAGCTAGTGAGCTAGTAATTGATACGTTTGTAATCTTAGAATTGATAGTTTTCAAAATATATGCAATTGAAACTTGAAAGTGACAGATGCAGATGTCTGCAGGGTAACAAATTGCCAACAAACAAAAAGGTATTCTCGGCAAAATACAGTGGAAGATTCATATTTTAGTGTAATGCCAATCTTCGCTCAATATTTTCTACAGGACGTAAACAAAAATAAAACTTAGTAGGAGTCGCTACGCCCATGAATTTTATCATAAATACCTAAAAATTGCCTAAAAACGCCAATAATTAGACAAAATCGGTAAATAATGTGGATTGTTTTAAATCGAAAATAATGCGGATTGTTTTCTATTCTGTCAGTTGTTGATGTGTTGACAGTTTATACTGAAAAAGTAAAATCTTTGTCAAACACTTTTTCCTTGTCGACATAACAATGAAATATTTAACTGAGACTCACCGAATTGAGATTTTAATGATGATCGGGTACGGGGAAAACTGCAGAAGTCAAGTTGAAGTGGCAAACTTATTTAATCACAGGTATCCCGAATTGCCTAATATTTCACAAAGTACTGTGTCTAAAATTCATGCACAATTCAGAAAACTTGCACATGTCAAACCATTGAAGAGAAAACCACACTTCGTTGAAGATGATGTGAAAGTGGATATGTTGTTAAGTGTCGAAGAGAATCCAACTTCAAGTCCACGTCAAATTTCCCGTGAAAATAATGTTAGTCATACAACTGTTCTAAGATGTCTTCATAAAGAAAAACTTCATCCCTACAAATTAACTTTTGTGCAGGAGTTAACAGAAGACGATCCAGATCGTAGAATGGATTTCTGCGAAAGATTGATGAATAAGCTGAACAGAAATGAGATAGCTCTTGGTACCATTCTTTTTTCTGACGAATCAACATTCACATTTAATGGAGAGGTAAACCGACAGAACTGTAGATATTGGTCAGCAGAGAATCCTAATTGGATGCGTGAGACATACTCAGTACCCTCAAAAGGTGAACGTTTGGGCCGGTATCATAGGCGACCATATTATTGGTCCTATATTTATAGATGGAAATTTGACACCTGGAAAATATTTAAATATGCTTAGAAATGAAGTTATTCCTACGTTTGCAAACTTATATCCCAACGCAATAGATCCTAGCTTACCGAATGAAAATGTTTGGTTCCAGCAAGACGGGGCAACACCCCATTATGCTTTAATGGTAAGAACTTATTTAGATGAAATCTTCCCCAATGAATGGATTGGACGAAGAGGTACTATTAAGTGGCAGCTAGATCGCCAGACCTTACGCCGTTAGATTTTTTTCTGTGGGGTTATCTCAAGAATAAAGTATATGCATCACAACCAACTAGCATTATAGACCTCAAAGTCAGGATAACTACAGAAATACGGAAAATTTCACCTCAAACTTTAAACAAAGTTAAGGAGGAGTTCTATAGGAGACTGTGCTATTGCCAACAACTAGGTGGAGAACATTTTGAGCATTTATTTTAATGTATTCAAATCAAATACATCAGGTATTTAATAACTGTTTAATAACTGTAAAAATAAAAATTTCACACTGTATAATTCATAATTGACCATACATTATTTAGTTTATTGGAATCGGTTCATTAAGTGGATTTCAAAAATATACAATATACATTAAAAAAAAACACCGACTATGGCATACTTGCGTGAATCACCCTGTACATTTAAATTTATGTTTACATAACGCACAAATCAATTCAAAAGACATTTTTTATAATTTTCTAAAATAATGACAAAGAATTTTATTCCATAAGTGGTATAAGGTGAACTCTTCGACACATTCGTTTTTCTTTCGACGAATACTAATTCCCGAGGGAGTTATGTTTGTTCGATTACATTTACTCATTTTCGAATTCCCGTATTCTACAGGAACAAGAAAGGATGATCGGGTTTTAATAGCGAATTTTTCGGAGGTAGGTGTACACATCGCGAATGACAGTAAGAATTGATTGAAATTTTGTACCTGGATCCGTAAAATTTTTGGGAAAACAATTTTAATTAAGGGGAAAACTTTTACGTCGTGTCTGGATACTCGATTTTAATGTGAATTTTTATGTGTATGCCTCAAGGAATGTTACTCTAAGTGGTTTTATATAGAAATGTTAATTCAATAAACCAAAAAGTATTAAAAACTTTGCTGTGGGATTATTCTAAGACAATTTCTAAAAAAGAAGTTTATTTGAGTTACTGCAGCTCTAAATAAGAAAAGCGATTGAGAAAAACCGGTCTAAGGCATGAGAATTACCTCTCGGGTATCCTAAAATTAATTTTATAAAATAGAGGGCGAGCTTCCCTTTTATTTAGAAATGTATCAGGTGTTCCGTCCAAGACGATTTGCAGTAATCTAGAATATTTTCCAAATAGAGTATTCTCCCCAGTGTTGTTCCTGTCATTACGTTCGTAATAGATCTATTACCTTTTAACCATATCTATTACCTTATTACGTTTTGATAGCAATCTATTACCTTTTCATGAATGATACATGGAGTGGATTTGGTAATGACATTTGCACTTTGCACATGCTCATAGGATCACCGATCAGATCAAGTGAAGGTCAAAACAAAAGAGTCTAAAAGAGAAGAATACAAAATTGGTAATATTATTTTATGTTCTAAGAAATAGTTGTCAGTTGGCTTGTCAGTCAGTTTGTTCAAATTGTTGTGTTCTTTTCACATTTTGTTCAGCTCTGTTAAGATAATTTTCAACCTGAGTGGGTGTCGCGGGTGAACAAAGTGAGCAGAAAATCTTAATAAGAATGCGCAAAATGAGGAAAGTTAGGTTAGCATACTATTTATTGTTCTTATTATTTAGTTTACAATAATGTTCAACAATAACAATGTTTTAAAAATCTTTTATAAAAATCGATGTCTAAAATAATTAAATTAGTTGAATAAAATTAAAAATTATGTTCACTTCACCCGTTTCTGCTCTTTTTTTATTTTCTGAACTAACACCAATATCATAGGATAAGTTTGTTTCATTATCCTTCATTCTTAAATGTTATGGTGATGAAATTGTTGGTTTTTATATATAAGTGCTCAAACATTTTGAAACCGCATCAAAATAAATTAAATTCTGATTGTTTTCCTTATGGTTTGAGGTTATAATCAACTGAACGGAGCAAGTAATCAGAACCGAGCCCTTTCTGGAGGTAGTGCAGTTAGGGTCAAGGGGGGAAGAGATAAAGAACCACTTTTTGCACTAAATATAGTTCAATAAAGTGTTGAACGTAAGAAAAATCTGTTAAGTCGACGTGTAAAATTTTTGAAATTCCATTACCCTATCAATAATCCCCTTTATCCTCTATATAAAAAGCAAATAAAAAGAAGAAGAACAATCTATTACCTTTTTTGACAATCTATTACGTTTTTCTGTGGTATTCTGTTACTATAAAATTTTTCCTAGGAACAACGCTGATTCTCCCCCATTAAACCTTTTTACCTAGAAAGGTTCCGGTAAGATTGTTCTGAATGAAGTTCTAGGTTAAGTTCAGTTGATCCATTACCTATTTATACACTTTTTGCTTTTCATTTCCATGTAAATAGATTATAATATTATTGTATAGTAAGTATTATTATCAAAATGTAATGTGTGTTATAAATTATTGGATATTTTCCAATTTTTTTGAATTTTTTTTACCTACATCACTCAAAAACCCGTGTTACCTAGTTCACCGTATCCCCCAATGTAATGTAAAGTAACTTTTGCCTTAGCCCATGTAGGTACTGCACTGAAAACTTACTTGGAAACGCGTAAAAAATAACTGTTCTGTGACCAGCTTACAATGAACTAAAAGGCTAGAAAACCGTCGAAAAAAACATTAACCACAATTACCTACCGATTAAGCGTTTAAAAAGGAAACTAATTGCGAAGCCGTCAATAGCATGTGGGGTGCATCAGGTCTAAGGAAAGACTAAATAAAATTCAATTTAATTTTACCAAGTGAAATTTTAGAAAGTTAAAAAGTCTATTGAAATGTCCGCTCTTTCAAATTTCATCAAATTTACTTTTTAAAATATTAATTTTGGCTGGTTAATATTAAAAATATAGTTAACAATGCATAAACTTCCATAAATATTCCTTAGTTTAGAGTCCAGTAACTAAAAAGTTACTCTTTGAAGAAAGAAGTCGAAAACAACATCTAAAGCTTCCTGAAAATAAATTTGTGAGCCCCTAAGACCCGAGATGACATTTCAATGTTGGCTTTTTAAAGTTGCCACCAGACATGAACGTAACAAACAGAGTTTTTCAAGGAAATATTTTCTGTTTTATCTAAAATTCATCATTTAATAGAAAAAAGCACCAAATGAAACAATATATTAAAAATCCCAATTACCCATAAACATAATTTTGTTACATACGTTTTCTGGCACTAAATAATTATTGAGAAGCATAATATTTTCATCCTACATAGCCCTTTAAGCACGTTTAAGGACCTGTTCTTAGGACAAATAATCGACTATTTCATAAAGTGATGTTGATTAATTACACCGTCAAGTTAGCTACAAAAATGATTAATGGTGTTCCTCATCAAACAGATCACTGATTTTCATTAATTTGGCAAAATCACTGTTTAAGATGATTTTGTGAATAAAGGGATTGGAATTCCAACATCAGTTGCCGAAACAAAAAAATTACACAAAACAAACACCACCGATTTCTTCCACTTACAATATTTGTCATCGATGCGAATTCCATATAGGTACAAACGTTCTTGAAATTTTTAGTATACACTCTTTTATACTAGTTCATTTTTTTAGTTCCTAAACTAAAGGATTTATTATCCAGTATTATTATTACTCAGTACAGTTGTAGAATCTGCAATGATATTTTTATAATAAGCGGTTGTGTACTTACAAAAACAAGGATTAAGTAGGTATTCCATACACCATTATCATTGATTCTCACTTAAAACCAAATCCGATACGAAAGTTCAACACCTTTATAATCCCGAGTACCGAAAAGTCTACATACACGATTTTAAAATACGCGACAAGTGTGAATCTTCGTGTTTTTCAAATACTTCATACATTGTGGAAGTTAACATGAATATTTCAGATTTTACACGCACTAAATTCCTTTACAAATTCACACAAAGAACGACGGCGTTTGGCTTTTTCTAAAGCTCAAAGCTCACTATGCGCAAAAAACAATAACCAATCAGTACACTCGGTTTGAGTTATGTCCATATATGTACAATAAAATAAAAACACAATATAGCGTGAGCCATAGAGTAATAAATACTATTACTCTGTGGCGTGAGCGGTGGAAAATATATACAGGCACCAACAAAAGAACATAAATTTAATTTTGTTTGGTTAGGTTAGGTTAGGTTAAGTTTTCTTCATTTTTATTCCTTTTTTTTAATCATAGATATAGGTACTCTGCCCATGTGTCGTTCAGCTTACAACTGTTTGTGGATCCCTCTACGAACATACCTTACTATAATAGATCTTTTATTTGTAAGATGTCGCTAGTAAACAACTATAAAGCAAGTATTATTTTATGCTGTAAAGAACTATCAAATTAACTGCTGTAAATAACAGAAAATGTAGAACTGAATTGTAATTATTTTATATTAACCCTAGTAATGGTTTATTTATAAACTAAGGTCTCGCTCTAACTGAAGTAGACAGCCAAAAATGATATTCAACGGATATTTTGCACATTTAAAGGTAAGTGAAAACTATTGAAACTCATAGTAAAGTGCCAGTTTTAATTATTATCTATTTCAGGGTACAAATGATCCAATCAGAGATTTGCTCCAAGCTGACATACATATGGGACCTGATAATGCTAGAAATGGTTGTTTATACAATAGGTTCCTTAATGAAAACCTTTTATCAATGCATTATTTCAAGGGAAGTAAAGCTGTTTAGCTTTGAAATGTGTCAAAAGAATCTGAGTGCAAATTTTACACCTATATTTAGCTCTATTCATATAAGACAGGAGCTGCCAAAATTGAAATTTATGAAAAGTCATGTAATTTGGAGTGGACATCATGTGGAGGTTTTTCCAAAATAAACGGTAACAAATACCTATACTAAGTGTATATACAGCATGCTAATTATTAACTTTATTCTAGGTTCCCATTTTCTAATGTATTTGAATTAAGTATGTGGTACATTCTTCGACAGAATATTGTGTATATCGTAACAAGCTTTCAAACACTATTGTTACATATTCAGTATGGTAAGTGGAATGGAGTACTTATAATACTACTCTTTGTACAGTACAAAGTAATTTATACTTTTTAATTATATAATTTCATTTTAGTGCTGGAAATAATACAATATTCTTTGTATGAATTGATATACAGATCCTTGATAGAAGATATGGATTCTGAAACAACCCAGCTATTGCAAATCGTCTGTGAAAGTGCATACCAGAGGCTTCTAGAGGAGCTCTTATGGTTTCTTCTTAATTTTGAAGATAGTAGGGCTTGACAAAATGTGCAATTACTGATAAAATACAGGTAAATTTTTCTATGGTTTTTGTGAAAGTGAATTTATACAGGCTGCACTTTCAATTTTATTTGTTTGAAATTTTATCGAAAGTTAGGGAAACAATGTTTTGAATTATATCTAAAAATTTAGTGCAGCTTATTGAAATTCACTGCAAAATTGAAGAGTTTGTTGCATTATTCATTGTGTTTATGTTATTGAAATCAGATGTGTAATAAATTTGTTATTGACTTTCATTATGCATTGGTACCTTGAGGTTATGAAAAATAAAGGTTAGGTGCAGTATAATTTGTCTTTTATTCCAATGTATTGGTATTTATAGAAAATATTCTATCAAAACACTTAAAACCAAAGGTTTTTAGTTAATCTACTTATGATATAGAGGAAGAGATAGAAGGTAATGAAGGTATAGGTTCTTGAATATGAATAGCTTGAAAAATGAGAAGATGGATTGAAAATTAGCAAAAATATTTGTAACTACCATAGTTTAAATATCAATAGAAATATTTCTCAACATTTTTTTCTAGAAAATGAACTTAGTTGAAACATAATTCAATCCCTATCTGCTGATGATGATAATTTGATTAGATATGCTTAAAACTTATGAGGCTAAAGTTATTGATAAAATTTGAAACTTGTAAAAACATAATAAGGTATATTTTTCTTGTAAATTAACTCCCATATACCATTTATAAGTTTCGAACCTCTCAGAAATGAAGTAATACGAATTAAGTGATCAACGCGGCACCAAGTCAATGTATTTATTAGCAGTTATGTTTGAAAACACGATGTTCTAATGTTTTCGAAAGCACTTGAGTAAAGTAATCGTAACTTCTGCTCCGTTACGTCCCTCAAATTCTCGAGAAGGGCTATAACTAAGCTAGTTGCCATACGTCTTTTATCCCTTTTAGCGGGAAGGGTGAAAACCGAACAATTCGGAAACGGAATATGTACCAGGGACATCAAATAGTTGCTGCACATATCAATAACTCAACAGATATTCTTTTCAAACTTCCTAGTTTCTCTATAGAGATAAACATCTATTGCAGCTTTTTCAATTCATCCTGTTGTAATTTCTAGGGAATAGCTTGATAGTCTAAGCCCAACTAGATCTTTCCAATAGTGAAATATTTTCTTTTTCATTGCTGATATGACAAAAGCGTTCTGGTTCCCAAAATAGTGATTCAACCCGTTTCTTTGGTGGCTATATTTGCTTTTTTCTATTCCGTCCGGGAACCCACCTTGTAGGGGGATAATGTTGTTCTTCTGTACGCTCACAGCACTTAGGCCACATGTGACTCATTGTACATCCTCCCGAGGAGTTGTCCCCTAGGTCATCGTCCATCCTGTCTTTCTCAGGAAGGTGGACAGGTCACTGGGAGTCCCTTTTTTCATCTCGATTTTTGGGAAAAATATAGTTTGATTTAATTTCAAGTTAGGAGTATCATTTAATACTATAAACGGTGCCATAAGGCATTTTACAGCTGTTTCCTCAGTGCTTCAATGTTGCCTAGCTAATTGTTGGGTTGGTTGATACTTTTCGTCTTCCCCTTGTATTTCAGTTCTCTGCAACACGTCTTATTGCTTTTTAGAAGGCAGGGTGAAACCGAACAATTCGAAAACGACGAACCTCTATCATTCGTCATTCGCGCCAAGACACTTTTTTTTAGTAGAGCCGTCATGTTTCTAAATGGATACTTACGAATTATTTCTTTTTCTTTTTATTTCCCTAATAAAAATTTATAATGTTTGGTTATAAAATTGGAATTCTCCATCTATAAAAATGTTTATTATTTATTTTCGGAGTCGGTTTGGGTTTTTTTTTTAATTTGATTTAAAAGAAAAAGAAAAATGCAAGAAACAGGAATTTACATGCACTATAGCTTCTCAGGTCGATCTCACACTGCAATTTCCTTAAAACCATTCTCTTCAGCTATTTTCTGGTATGTTGCAATTTAGATAAAAACGAAATAGAGTTCGTCAATAATACGTAAAGTCCAGAGAGTAACTAACTGCGGAACTACAGAGGGATAATATAAACCCCACAAAGGCCATAGAGAATACAAATTTCCGTTAAAAAGTTTGTAAATTGCCATTGAACTTTGAGAGGGCTTCACTCAACTGATTTACTTCGGCCAGACTTACTTTTTTTATTGAACAAACTTCAGAGCTCTACCTATATGGGGTTATAAGCCAATAAATTAAATTTGCTTAACAAGTTTCATTATTATTAAAAATATAGAAAAGTAGATGAAACCAAAAAGATAATACGGCTGTACTAGCGGGGCTAGTACTAAAGTGCCACAAGAGTAAAGGTATTCGCATTGCCGATTCTTTAGACAGAGAAGCGGCTGGACTAAAAATTTAAGACCCAGTGACACCTACGACTTCGACAAAAGAGTATACGCATATTTCATATTTTGCTTGGATATTAATTTATAATAGTAAATATGATATCAAAAATTACTAATAATAGGAAATAAACCAGTTTTATATACCCATATCCCCCTATCCGAGGCCCACCTGATCTGTCTGTTAGTCACCCTGATCGGCCCCTGGGTGTGAAGTTTGTGTACCAAACCCATCCTTTTGACTCTTTCTTCTTTATTATTATTAAGTTTAACATAATTGATTAGGGAAGCTTTGACTTGCATATATCACTGAATTTAACCATCTGTGTCTTAGATACTGGCTGAATGGACATGGATTTCCAAGTGCCAAAAACAGAAGAAAAAAAAAAAAGAAAAAAAATAAAAAAAAATAAACAAGTTTCCATTGGAAATTACTCCCAAATTTTAAAATAAAATTTAAATTTCAATGCACTTTCCGACCAACACACGAAAATTTTCGAACGCTACCGATGATACGTGTGATGTCATATCTCTTGTTTGTTTACTTTTGTCAATATGGCCGGTATTGCAATAGGTTATGTGTAGTTGTGTGTTTATATTGTATTTTAATCAACTATTAATTGCTTCATCGACGTAAAAATATCATTCATATGTTTGTTTGAGACCATTACGTGTTTGTGTGTGCTTTTTTTTATTTCTAAAAGTCAACGTAAAGTGGAAAGTGGACATAAATATTCGAGGATATTTTAAAACTTTTAGAAGAAAATATTTTATTTACTAGTTCAGTGTTCAGTGACGATTCTTCCATATTTTGTGAGTAAAGATATGGCTAGCGAAGGTTTTGTAAATGTTGCAGTCACTCTTGATTCCAACACTAAAGTAGGGTCGACCTT
>CAJUYH010011072.1:0-11479 GCA_910591685.1 Galerucella tenella
ATATATATATATATATATAATACATGCGGCAACTTACGTGAGTGTGTGAATGTTTGGATGAATGTAGATTTCTACATTAGCAGCGGATGGATGAATTTCGTGTGATTTATAGAGATATATATATTGTATTTATACCGTGGGGGAGTCACATATTGCTTATTACACGCATGGATAATCTGAAAAAGTATATTTTTTAATCATCCATGAATGATTTTCTTTCGTCTATTTTTATTTGCGTTTGATGTTTCATGTGAAATCAAAATTGCAAATAATATTTCGTGTTATATATTTCTGTAAAATTATATTTTAACGTAGTATTTGGCTTTGATAGAAAATATTTGTCGACTAATAACAATTGTAATTGAATTATAAATATTGCATGTCAAACATAATGATAACGACATTTTATATTGTTGTCAATTTATTAATTCATTGTTTTATGAATTTGCTTGATTAGTTATCGATCAAGCACATTACTTATTATTTGAGTGACATCAATGCCTAGAAGAAAATATATATATATATACATATAATTATAACCATAAACCTGTGCTATTACTTTTTATCACACTAAAAACACCACATAATCTTCCATTCCTCATGTATCAATGTAGCAACATTAAAAATCATCGTCTGGTTAACTAAACTCATTCCTCGCACAAACTATCACTTCAATGAAAGAAATTCAAAGAAAATTCTCATACAATTTTCTTCTTTACCATCACAACTAATATATATATATATATATAACAACAATGTTTTCTGGCGACTTCAATTTTCGCGCCACAGTATGATTCAAATATTCATTCAGTTTCTATCACATGTCGCAAGATGGCGACGAATATCTACCACAAATAATGTCGTCAAGTGAATATCCCTGAAGTTATCGCACAAAGCAATGAGAGGAAATCCCACATAGCCATACAATATGTGCGCACGCATCTAATTCGCCTTCAGGTTGATGTTGAACATGAATTGCGTGGGGTTGGCAGTGCAGACAGTGTGGTGGCCGAGTGTGGCCGTAGCGGGTATATATCTATTAATCAATTTTATTTTTTTTTCCATACATATATATACATACATACATACATATATATATATATATATATATTTTTATCAATTGGAACACAACTGTCACAGCGTATGTACATCAATAGATCTCGCACAACTCTAACAGAATTGGCGAAAATGCGCCAACAACATTCATCATCAACATGTTAACAATTAATTTCACAAGTGAAATGTTGTATTGAAATGAATTTTTTATGTGACACCAATAGACATTATTTTCGTTTTGTTTTTGTTTATATTGGGCCCAATCAACACAAACCACTATTGTCAGCACCATTTTAATAATAATAATAATAATAACAACAACAATAATAATCGCAATTTGTGATTTTATTTTTCTTTCAACGCGTGTGCCACCAGTTGCGTGTTGCGTAATCAAACAAACCTGTATTTTTATTGGTAAAAAGATAAGAGGACATTTGGGTGTTTGATGAGACAGTGAGGGAAAGAGACGCAAAATTCAACAGATACAAAAACAGAAAGAGAGAACGAGAGAGAGAGAGAGTGTAAATTTTATTTGTCTCTACTTTTTCTTTCTTCTATTACGAAAGTGAAGATTCACTCTTGGGCGGCTTTATACTCTGCTGTCCTCTGTCGGTGAGTTGTTATTATTTTATCTGTCATTCTCTCATTTTATTTAGAGCATCATCAATATATATATATATATATATATATATATATATTTACTTAATACAATTGTTTATTTATTAAAATGATGTTTAAGGAATTTAATCGAAAGTCATTTGAGATTGAAAAATAATAAAAATCCATTTTCAACATGATATTTATATGAAAAAAAAAAATTATTTGTTTATTTGATAGTGACTTTGAACGAATAAATTCTATCCTTAAGTATCGTTTCATGGCTGGAGTTAATTCATTGCAATGTTTTTTTTATTAATATTGTTTATTTGTCCAGTTTGTATTTGATGATGTATTTTATTGGTAGCTAAATTTTATAGGTTATTTTGAATTTTCCCTTTAGCTATAATTAGATTGAGGAAAAATGTGGATGTGTTCAGGTTCTTCTCTCACTATTTTAATTTTTTATCTGTTAATTTTTATTATTTATCTATCTATTTATTTATTTATTCTTTCGATATGTTTATATGTACATGTAGCCACTTTACTTCGTGAGTGGCTTCGTGTAGATATACCGTTATCGTTCGGGTAATTTATAACCTCAAGTATCGTAAAGCTACAGAGATATACCATGTTTTCTCTTTTTCACGCGGTCTCGTCAATCGATAACTCGTTCAATATACCTATGTGTATTCTATTATGCAGCAAAATGAATTTTCTACGATAACGAGAGAATAAATGGCGAGTGTGGTGTTACGTGCAATGAAACATTTGAAAAGAAAAAAAATGGTGGTGGTGTGAAAAACAAGTCAGCGATAACTTTTGTACTGATATATTATGTGTGTATAGGTTTTTAAAGGTAATAATGATATGTGCGATGGTTAGACAGGTGATAAAAGCAGTGTTTTCACTTTATTTTTATTTATTTATTTATTTATCTTTTCATTTTTTTTTCAAATAATTAATCATTGGTAATAACTGCAATGATGTAAGGTGGAAAGTAACTTGGTGAATGTTCTTATCCACTTTTTTCATTTTTTCAAGTCATGGCAATAAAATTAAAATTGATTTCATCATTTGTGTATTAATTTTTCTTTTCTTTTTCTTTATTTTGCGCAGATGTCTTGGTGGATATTTAAATCAGGATATTGTGGAATATTGTTTCATTAATCAGTTACTTTTAACTGCCACTGGTGGATATAATTGAGCGAATGTTTAAGTACAGCACAATTGTAATTGCAACAAATCGCGAAGAGAAAAAAAATCGGTGGAATTTATTAAAGACACTATTTTATATTTTTATAAAATGTTTTTTGTCATGGAAAATGATCTCGCGTGTTCTATACGAATTATATAGACACGTTTCTCTATAGTGTTGTTGCTATAGGTATATTTTATAAAAGAGCAAAATATAATAACGTACAATCATCAGCACTTGATTACAGTACGATAAACACTGGGTTTTTGCGCACTTAAAACTCTCAATGCATTCCTCCCTTATGTCAGAATAATGAAACAAAAATATACATTTATATAAAAGCAAAGAAATTCCAATACATCTTTGTACATGATGATAATTATTTTTTTTTTTTTTTTTTTTTCTATTTTCTTCTGTAACCAAATACATTTTGTGTTATGCGAACACGTTTGTCATTTGGACACTTTCATTTAGCGTCCTTCGTCGTAAAACTCGACGGAGAAAAATAAAATAAAATGAAAATGACGTGCGCGCGAGCTAAAAATAAAAAAAAAGAAGATGAGAGATGAGGGAAAGTGTTATTTAAACTTGGTGAGCCGCGTGTCTGGGCATCCACCCACGTGGCTGAATTCTTAAAGCTCACAGCTGTGACTCGCGCCTTTTTTTTTATCATTCTCTTCCTTTTCTTCCCTTCTTTTTTTTTCGTTCTTCTCATACCACGTTCTTTCACGTTTTGCGTGTCGTTCAAAAATAACAAATGGAATAAATCATTAAATATATAAATATATATATATATGTATATGTCCTTTCTTGGAGAAGCACATATGAGCTTTGTTTCTTATCACGAAACATCTCCAGAATCGATAGAACGAAAGCAATGTGTAATTGCCGGAAGACGAAGACAGATATACAGAATTAATGAACAATCGTAACAGGTCAATGACCGTCACAGAAAAAGTATCAAAAAAAAATATATAATAATAATAATGATTCTTATTTATCTCCACTCGAATAACTATGTGTAGATATGAAAAAATTGATAGCATTCGTATTTTTTTCTTTGAAAAAAATAATTTAAATAAAATTTCTACTCAATTTATTTATTTATTTTTTATTTTTTTTATTTTTTTTTATTGATATATACAGTCACTTCTCACCCTATTAAATCATTGATAATGTCATAAACGAACATCAATCCAAACTTTGATTTGAATAAAAAATTGTCGTTATGTGAAGTGAAAAAGAAAGATAAAATAAAAAATAAAAAGTAGTGACAAGTAATGATGTTGCTTATCGTTGGTTTTGATATTTTTGTCTGAGAAAAATAAATATATAAATGAGAGGAGGAGGAGAGAGAGGAAGTAAGTGCAAGGATGCAAAGGGAGATAATCCCCGTCGGATGGGCGCGCACGTACAACAGCCTCGAGGTTCTCTCGCGCGAGCAATACTCGATTACGAGCACATGCGCTCAGACTCACTTGGGTATTATATACACCCCGGCAGATTAATTCCACGTTCGTTTAACATTTTTACGTGGTGTTATCTCGAGAGACCGGCATTGCATCCTCCCTCGAGTTCCACACTCGCTGAACACATATATCCATATACCAACATGTCAAGATCTCTTTTCTTCTATATCATAAATAATATCTTTGCAATTTTATTATTTATTTATTATACTCCTTACAATCTTCTCCAATCATTAAACTACATACATACATATACATACATACATTTAACAAAGCCGTATAATTATTTTAAGGATTAAAATGGAAAATATTGTGTAATTAAAATTATTTATTTATTTTTGTTATTCAATATGACATATTATTTGTCATTGTAAGACTTGAAGTTGAGAGACACTGCTTTCGCCGCATGAGTTTCATTAATCTGGCCGCGCCTGAAGTCTCATCCCAAGCTTTTATGTACATATACATATATATATATGCGTGTGCACTTGCTGTCTTGTGTATATTTGTATGTTCTGTTGGTGAAGCAGCAACAGGACGAGAGAAGAAAATAGTACCGAAGAAATTGAACGAAAAAGGTATTATAGATACTTCTTGCCATTATCCACATACACACACACACACACATAATTTCGCACGATACTGTATGGAATTATGTATGGCTATATATGTACTTGATTATTATACATAACACGTATTCCAAGTGAATAGATAAATATGTGAATATGTGCAAAGTGTGATTGAAGATACGCTGTATGTATGATGGAGTTTTCTGGTGAATATGCAATAAAAATAATGGAGAAAATAAAATTAAAAAAAAGCGCAAGTCTCTCACTGACTTTCTTTTTCTTTCTCAACTTGGATTCTATCCAGAAATTTACTAGATAAATTTTGTTGCTGTGGCTGTTACTACCAGTACTGCTTACTACGTGTGTTTGTGTGGTTTGTGGATATGTGCTCGGATTATATATTTCTTCTCTCGCCGCAGGTGTTCTTGGTTAAAGGATAAGCAACAGAAGCACCGATAATTCGTGCGCGATAACGTAAAGTTGCACATATATATATATATATATATGTATTTATATATAGGAATGAATAAATAAAAATATATATTCTTGAGAGTACATTTAACCTGTCTCTCTGTTATCATAATGACGCAGTTTATGCGACTTTATAACCGCTTGAATGTATACAGATTTATAATCCTCGCTGTTTATTGTAACAGATACAACATTGTTTATTTGATATTGTCCTTTATATCACTATTACTATTATTCTTTATTATTATTACCATCTCAATTGTGGTGGGATATTATTAGAGATAATGGACAGACACCTGTGTTTATTTTTCATTTTGTGTCTAGAAGCCTGTTACATCAATAATTAAATATTATTGATATAATGTTTTTTTTTTTATCGTCACTATAGTTCTTTCAATTATTCACATTTTATAAAAAAAACATGACATAGTTAATTATATTTAATTGTCGCGTTATAAATCAATATCGTCTATTCAATCCCAATCAAATTTATTATGAAAAGAATTATTAAATTAAATTTCATTAATTAATAGATTAAATATTATTATAGTAATTCTTACTTTTCTGGCTTTTAAATGTTTTTATATTTGGTTAAATAAATTTTGTGGTGGGAATGGAATAATATATAGGAATACGAATTGATATTCACGTAAACAATTGCTTTGGATGTTTGTTGGAGTTTCCCACGGCTACGGTTTATTTCCTATCATAGTTTACCACACACTATATCAGGGTAGTATGGAAACTAACGAGGCGAATTTCGTACCAACGGAATACATATACTCCATGTGTATATATATGTTAACATAAAAGATATATACATCTGTTGATAATGTATGGATATGCAATAGTAGCTCTTACTACTTCGCTACGGATTCCAATTAGACGTTACATGCGGCCACGTTTATGTATACAGAGGCAAATTAGATGGTGGCCAGTTGATTTATACAACTCGACTCTTTTGAAAATACACATACTTATATTTATCTTGATGTATTATATTTTTATACATACATTGAAGCACCAGTGTATATTTAATCATTTTTATTTTAATATTTCTCAATTTAACTGTTAATTTAATTGATAATTGAGATAATGTTGAAAATTTTGTCGCTATGCCATTAATTAAATACAATTACATTGTCAAATATTTATTTGATTATTACTATTTATATATGTTTATTGGATGACTCAGGTTGTAAATTATTGTCGTACACCGTGTGAAAATGATTGAAGATGATGATAATTTAAATGTCTATATATCTTTCTATTTCTCTCTGTCAAACTGTAATGATGTTTGTTATCGCAGTTTTATGACTTATTATCACTTTCTTTTTTATTACATTCATCTTGATGGATTTCAGTTGCGCACTGCAATGACGCACTTCGAAACATCAAATTGTTACACATCACGTATATAATTATATCGCAATATTAATCTCAGCATAAGATAAAAAATAATAATAATAATAATATATAGTATTATAAATGTAGTGGAATAACAAAATTAATCGATGAATAGTTCTATTGAATTCAACTGGTATTTTATTGTGAGCTATTATGAAATAAATAATTGCGTAAAATAATTTATATAAACTGTTTACACTATACATTTGCTATATTCAGCGAATGGTTTCATAGTTGTCAAATGGGACATCATAGCTTCTATAATGATCAGTCAACACCGCATATTTAATTTGGCCTTCGTGTCCAATGCGACAAAGCCCTAACGGACATACTGTAAATAAAGCGTGAACGAGTGAGAAAGACAGAGAAAGAAAAAGAAGAAGAAGATGAAGTAACTTGCGCATGGTCCAATCAAAATTGAACACTCGACTAGACATTGTCTGGATTATTTCCCTCTGGTCCAATTGAATTAATTTTTATAATCCAATTTTTTGTTTTTTTTTTGTTTTTTTGAACACATATTAAATATCAATATGTTCATTTCATATTAATATTTTGTAATTAAAATGTATACAAAGGAGTGCAGTGAAGAATGGAACTAGTGCAAATATAGTGAATAGAGTTGAAAGACGACTACCACGATGATCTACGTTCTTTGATGGTAGCGTTCGTATATATATATATATACCACCGAGTATATAAGCGATACAGATGTGGCTCTTCTGAACACGTGCACACTATTCTTCCTCTCTCAGTGTTTGTGGCCATAGCAACTCGACTCCCTTTAGAAGGAGCCCCCTTTCCCCTCACACACACACACACACACACACACCCACATAAATCACAATGCTCAGGTTCAAGTCTCTGAGACCAAGTACGCGACCAGAAATCTAAATATACAAACGGGTATCTCAACAATATTAAATTCTTTTGTTCTAAAACTATATCATCAAATTAAAATGAGATAAATCGTTAAAAAAAAAAATGAATGCATGAATAATATCGATTAACCGCGGAAAATTCACTGTAATTTTTCTCGCTATCAATAAATAAATATGTGCAAATAATTAATCATAATTAAATGAAATTTATTATTCAATGATTAATTGCATTGCATTATAATTTATTTTATCTACAATGTTTTAGTATTCTAATAATAATTAAGTGTTGATTACTGTCAAAGGCATTGAGAGGAAGAGAAAGGTGTGAGAAAATAGAGAGGAAAAAAAAAAAAAACAATTGGAAGATGAATGATTTGATGATATGGACGCGGAAGACATTCAGTGACTTCCGCAAAACGAAGAGGCCACCGACTCGTTTGCGAGAGTTGCATAACGACCCCGCTACAGTCCTCATCTTTTTTTATTGGCGACGCCCGCGAGAAACAGACCTACAGAGTGTTAGAAGCCACTCACACATTCACCCGCAAACCACATCCATATATGTTTATATGTATGCCTATGTAAATTATATACATAAGTCCAGTGCCAGCAAGTTGTGTATGTGTTTAAATATATATATATATATATATATATATATATATATATATATATATACTTACATGTGCAATATAGTTAGACGGCGCCTTGTTCGCGCAACAGTGAGAACCACTGAAACGTGTACCGGTTGTTCCACTCATGGAATGCGGACCGTCGTGTGTGTCTACGTAGAACGAACGGACCCCGTCTCGTCGCGTCCGCGTGTACAATTATTGCTGTCGAACGTGCGCACCCGCCGCTCAAAACCCTCTCTGGCCGCTCCTCATCTCTCAACAATGAAAGAAATAAAAAAAAAAAAAAATAAAAATAATAAAAAGACGAAAAAAAAAAACATTATTATATGTGCTTGGAGAAAGTCGCCATTGTCTCTTTCACGACATGACATCTTTGATTTTCTTGAAAAAAAAAAAAAAATCCGATAATAATAATAACAATAAGAAGAAGAGGAAAAAATGAATAAGTAAACAATAAAGAAAAATAAGAAAAACAAATGTATATGTAATTAATATAATCGTCATAATTTATTTCGATGTTTGGAGTGCAATGGAAGAGTGCGAGAGAGAAAATAAATAAAATATTATAAATGAAAATGATGTTGGTGCGAGGATGAGAGAATGGAATAGAGGGTGAAATGAGGGGAGATGAAGAAAAGGCAGAAGTGAATGAGACAATCGAAGGAAGTCAAAGCCCATAAATATGTAGACAAGAGTCGGTGGTCGCGCTCCGGCCACTGTATGCAAATTAACATTTATGTATATATATATATATATATATGTGTGTGTGTGTTGAGTGTATATGTATGCGCTTGATACTTTGCATATATGTATACCTGAGCACCAGATATACTTGATGACGCAGAGACACGATCAAGTTTTGTCATACAGGTGCCGGCTGCGAGTTAATAATCATGAAATGCATCCTGCATTTATAAAATAATGGCCACAAAAATATATTTATATTGATAAATAATAATGTGGCATTTAGAATTAAATTATATTACAATTGTGTATATATATATATACCTTTCGCTATATCCGTTTTAGGACAAAAGATTTTTATTGAGTTCTAATGTGAATAGGAACAGAACACCCCAATTTAACCTGCATTAATTCGAATTTTAATGGCTATTTGTCTTAAATTATTCGAAATTTATTTATAAACTGATCGTCAGAAATACCAAAACAAAGATTGTATTTAAGAATTAATTAGCAGTAAACATTAATTCTATACGAAAAATAGAAAAAATAAAATAAAATATAAAGAATGAGAGATGGAAAATTATTTCCATTAATTCACAGTAATATTCATGTCAATGTTTATTCATTAATATCATTATTTCTATTTTCAGAAGCAGCCGGCTGGCCCAATCGTGATCGTTTTCTGCGAAAAGAGGAGGCCAAATAATAATGGCGGCAGGAACGTGTCCTTAATCCTGATATAAATAATAATAATTAAAAAAAGAAGAAAATAATATACAAGGTATGAAAAAAAAAAAATTCTTTACTCTTTAATCCTGATATCAATATTTTAATATCTTCTTTTTCCATAATTTAATCTGAATAAAAGCGAAGAGAAGAAAAAAGCATTAAAAAAAAATATTCTATTTGTGATGATTTTCCAAGTGAACTGATGTTCAACGACCCGTTATATTATAACAACAATGCAAGTACAGAGTCGCGTTTGAATGTAAAAAAACGTATCTATCTATCTCCTTCTCTCCCTCTTTCTGCTCGTGAGAGTATATAAAACCAAACGTATTCCACGATTAAGACATGCCATAGTATAGGGTTTGACCGTGAATTCTATGGTGCCTCTACTCATGCGATACATATCTTCGACGGGGATCGTTGTTGTCTTATGTACAATCGATATAATCCCATCCTTTCAATTCCTCACACACACACAAACACACACATTTGCTCTCTGTCCATTTATTTTTATATTTAATTCAATGGGCCGCAGAATAAAATAAGAAAATGAAATAAATTATTGGTCAACAGTTGTCTTTTTCCCCTTATTTATTTGATCTGTATTCCGTCACGTTTGATATATTATAACGATTTACATTTATATATCACGCTATTTATGGATATCTTATTCGTAATCCGTTCACTCTTATTTCTTTTAATTTTTTTTTTTTCTTCAATTTTTTTTTTATATTGTTTATCTCTTTGCTGTTAATATTAAGCGTTACTCTCGTTATCTTACCCCTTATCATCATGCGTGTTATCATTTCTTACCCTGGTAACAAGAGACGAAAAGGCATAAATTTAATATTATAGCCTTCAGGCAAAATTGAATTAAGTTTATTATTTTTCCTACACACGGCCAAACAATAAAGAGGAAAAAGAATAACCAAAGTAATAATCATAATAATAATAGTATTATATTAAAATACACAAAACCGCACATGACAATTGTCTTTCATTTTTTTTATTCTTACATGTTTTATTACTAAATTGCAAAAAAATAATTCACATATGGTAATGACCGAAATGTGAACAGCTTTCATTGTTGATACATAAACGAAATACATTCCGACAAATGTGTCTGACAATGCTGTTAAAAATCGCCCATTGATATCAAAATAATAATGTGAAATTATTTGCACGTAACAGCTTGAAGCAAAAGAAAAGAAAAGAAAAGGAAAAAAATGCCACGATTGAAATCAATTACACGTGCGTGTGTAATTGGAATAGGGCGCGTGTCGATTGAATTACATGTGGGCAAATGTAGCCCTGTGTAACATTCGACGTTGGACCGCTTCGTTTGAGTTTATTGGCCAATCAGAGTCGATTTATGACATACAAACGCTATATATATATATATATATCTATATAGCTGATTCATGATGATGATGATGGTGGTGAAAACGACTGGTTCGTTATATCCTCTTCGCTCACTTAATCCTTTCACACTTGCAATGTTTATACATCCATATACACATATAAACCACATATAAATATAAAAATATTATGTTCAAATACATATAATATAGCATATATATATAGTATAAAGGGCCATAGTCTCACAAGTTATATACAGGCATACTATAAGATCATGTTTGCCCATGAAAATATCATCTAGGAAGATAACGGTAACGGGAAAGCTTCTATGAAATATTAATCCAAGTCAAGATATACCTTGGCGATTAATTGCCATATCGTTATTGGTCCCTAGAGGTATATATATATATATATATATATATATATA
>CAJUYH010011073.1:0-11479 GCA_910591685.1 Galerucella tenella
GGCTATCCGAAATAATTCACTAAATTTGAAAATCCGTTAGTTATTGACGACAATATTCCGGCTTCTTCGGGTTGTGGTTGGAATACCGGCCGATGTAACGATGGCTGGGCCTGATAGTGGCCCTCTTTTCGCTGAAAACATTAAAAAAAAAAACCTGACAAAAATTTTAAATACATTTTCTACGCTATACTATCGAAATACACAAGATCATCTTGGTCTAGGGATATTTCAATAAATTGTGTTTGAATTATTTACTAAACGATATTATGTTTAAGACTTTGTTTTTTAATATTATCTCGAGAATTCTTATTACATTTTTCATAATAGTAAAAAAATTAGTTATTAGTTATCAATCAATAGTACGTTGTTTTACTCACGTAGCTATAGCTTTTACTTGGGGGGCTTTATGTTTTTTTTATCTTATAGGCTTAGAAGGGGAAAGCTTATCCTGATAAAAAATTATTGTATAATACCTTTATTGTATTTCCCCCAAACCACCCCTCCCCTTATATGCGCCCCTGCTTTTTTTACCGAGTAGGGAAAGTCTAAAGTCCATTTTCCACGGAGCGAGTTGACGCTGCAACTCGAAAAAGTTGCATGCAGCTTAGCGCTTTTTTTGTTGGGCGCGCCTGTCGCATGAATTAGAACTTGCTCTATTTTTGAGTGAAAAGCTGCTGCGACTTGGTAACTTTTCTGGTGGATTTTGTCGCACCAACCCAAAATTTATATTAGCTGCTCCGCTCTAACATTGCTGTCACTGTCAATCAAGTTGGCAAAACGTTACGTATCGATATGCTGATTATTGTACTTTTTCTCGCAGCGTTTTGTCCCAGCAACAAGTCGCTGCGATTTAACGCAACGTGGAAAATGAACTTAACATTCGTGGACAAAAAGTCAAAACCATTGAGATACATGAAAATTTCTGGAATATAGGTAGCTGCAGAAAATGTACGTTTAGATGAAGGCGTGCAACATAAAATTTCAGTTCAAAATGAACCTGATGACTTGGCTTCTGTTCGTCTAGTGGTTTTCAGCAATCCTTTACAATAATCAAATTACATCTCCCGGTAACAATGTGTATTATAGTAGGCTGCTGTTATCGGAAGCAGGTAGTCCAGTCATTACGTTGGATAAAACAGGCTAGAAATGCTAATGAACCGAAAGAGCCAAATTTTGGATATTGTCGACCAGGGGGTCTATTCTCAAACAGTGACATTTTTTGTCGCATGCGAGATTTTACTTTTTTGTATACATCCTTGTTTGACAAAAGTATAATCTCGCATGCGAAAAAAAATGTCACTGTTTGAGAATAGACCCCCAGAATTTCCTTGTGTATTTTCCGCCATCGTGAAAAAGGGTTATATTCAATTTTTTCATAAGAACAGAAAATTTTTATGAAAAACTTTTTTGTTGCTTTTTTCGAGAATCTACAATTAAGGTCCTTTATATTTTTCACGTATCGTGCATCGCTATTGAGATATCGATCGCAAAAAACATAAATTTGGAGAGTGGAATTTGTTTTTTGCTATTTTCTTTCTTCTCGTGAAATAACGAAGTTATTATAAAAAATGAATGAATGAATTTAACCCCTTTTCAAGATGGCGGAAAACGCACAAGGAAATTTTGGTCGACAAATTAAAATTAAGCGTTTCTTCGGTTAATTTGCATTTCCAAATTTATATAATGACTGGACTATATAAGAAAAAACGCGATCATCAACCATAACTAACTACGGATAGTGAGTAATATTTGGAGTTATTTTTGCAACATGATTTGCTATGTGAAAAAATATGTCCGAATATCCGAATACCGATAGTTGCCGAATATTCGTGGCATTTTTGAAAATAAGTATTCATTGATGATATTAAGTACCTAGGTATATCTTTTTAAGTTGTAATCAAGTTCGGTATTAATTATGGGACATGGGATGAATTTAAGTTAAAACTTGATTAAATATCACATTGCAATGTTACATAAAAATACTCAAAAATTAAACAATGTATGTTTTTGAATTATCCATAGACTTTGTTGAAGAGTGTAAATCAAAACTTACGCTTTTATTTGTTAATTTTTAGTATCTTTTGTCGACTTTTGTACGTTAGCATTGTCGTTAGAAATAATAGTTTTCGGAGGAGATGTCACTGGAGGTACGAAATATTGCCAAGGCTGAAATATATACAGTAAAAGCACCACCACCAAATTTAAAAAATAAAACTTACTTTTGCTCCGTGTAATGTTACATTTAATAAAGTAGGATGCTGTTCGACTACCATAAATTCAACTTCTCTAGGGACATATCCGTCAGCATACACCTAACACAAAAAAATCCGCTATATTGATGCTTTGTACTGTTTTTTTTATCAAATATAGGAATAAATTACCAACAAACTAATGAAAACTCCTCACAGAGATCGTTTTTCTATCCAAAGAAAAAACATAAACTACGTATTTGCCCACAATGGAGTAAACCTCAAAGCATTTTGTGTAAGTACTTTTCAGCTATAAATGTCAGTTTTTCTACTCACTTCCATTTTGTAAATTCCAGGTAAAAGTATCCTCCAAAACTCTCCATATTTTGTAGTCTGAAAACCGACATCTCTTTGTTTGATTTTCAAAGATGCTTTTCCCAGAGGATTTCCATTTTCATCCATAACGAATCCCTGAACTCCTCTATGAGCTTCAGCTAAAAATTTTATGAGTGCCTAAAAATTAACAAACAATTGGTCACTCCCCTGTAAGTCACAGATCAACAAATATAATAAGCAGCCGTCAAACTATACTTCATTACAAGATATTTCGTTTTGATTTATGCCAACAATATTAATTCAAGACCAAAACCCACAGCAGCAGAGCCGGATTTGGAGGTCTGAAGGCACTGGGGCAACGAAGGAGCGGAGGCACCTAATTATTTTCCGAGTCAAAATCAAAATCGTTTATTGCGAGCATAGGTCATAAATGTTATACAATTATGTCAACAAAAAATGTAGTAATTAGTTAGTAATAAGTAATAATTCGCATGCAATTTCTGAGAACCTGAATGTCCGCGATAACAAAATGGAACTTTGCGAGCATTTACCGACGAAATGTCGTTGATGATTTCGATAGTCGGTTTTGTCCTATCGTCGATAGCGACTGCCTTTTCAACTGAGTTAGGTACAAACGTTGATAAATAATTCTTCTACAAAATAAGAGCTTGCATCCCTTTGTATTTTCATACGATTGACCGCGACAATCAACGATATCAATTTTGTGATCATCTAAAGCATTTGATGTGGCTTCACCAGTATGGCCGCAGTTTGGTGAAAATGTATTAAATCGTTCCAATGTTTATTTTTGCCCAAAATATATCAAAAATTTGCTCTCGGTATCTATTTGTTAGCTTCTTGCTATTTTGCCATTTATTTGTTAGTAACAAATCACTGATCACTCGTACGCAAAAAAGTCACTGAGGTTTTTTGTTTGCAATTAATTCAATGCATCTACTGGCACATCTTCGTGGTCGGTTACCTCGATTCTCTATGCGTTATTTTAGGAGTGCACCGCTCAACGAAATATTGTGTAATGTTCTTCTTCTTCGCATCAAAACCAAAGTATATATTCCTACCTGTTTATTATCTTCCCAATATTTAGGCAACTCATGAGCTGGAGGATATTTGCAACAAGATACTTCTAAAGTTACCTCCATACAACCATACCATACATAATTATAATCCTGCATTCCTCCTGTTAGTGGATACCACTCAGCTCCGTTAGTTATACCCTTAAATTCATATTAATTTTGAATAAGTGGGTTATACACTGTGTTATTTATAAGAAGCGATATAGGGATTCCTGTACAAAACTGTCAAACAAGAACATTTTTACCAATTGTGAAAAAAGAACTAAAAACAAAAAAATTCACCACAGCGGCGAATCGAACCGCCATACTTCAGGTTTAACTTTTTTTTTCTTTGCACCTAACTGTGTAGCTATTTCCCAGACGGTTAAAAGTATTCGAAAGTGATATGAATATGGAGTCCGACTTTTTTTAAACATAACTAAGTATTCATTTTTTCATTAAAACTGAGCGAATTCAAGAAAATCAAAAGACTATTTGAAATTATATTTTAACGAGCTTTCCAAATCTGTTATTATTTTTTATGAACGCCATTTGGTAAAAAAGTTAGCTCGCGTTTGACAGTTTTGTACAGGAATCCCTATGTCGCATCTTATAAATAACACAAGATATATTGCATAACTGTAACATTTTAATAAAAAGAATGTTAATATAATCTCACCCTTCTGAAAGCAGTACGTGAAGTTTTACAAGAAACTCCTCTACTCATTTTAGCGTGATTGGTGGAATATGTAATCGCTAAATGTTTGAATACGTCATCATCAGGTGTTAAGGACGGAGTTGAAAAACTCTGAAACACTTCAAATTACAAATAACGTTAAAACAATCTGGATGGTACATGAATATTCTATATTTTGTAACAGCTTTACAGATTCCGTGTGTAAGCCATCACCTTTTTGGATAGTAAATAAGAAAATACATTTTAATTTACTTACAAGAACATAGTGCTGACGATCTACAAATTCCTTACAGCAGCAAAGAAAACTCAATAAACAATCGTTTTTTTAAAGACCATAATTTAATATTTCTATTTAAAAAAAATTTCATTTTCAGTACTTACGAGAATTGGGAGTACTATCAAAAGGATAACTTGCAACTAGTGCTCCACCATGTAAACTTCCGGATAGAACGAATTGTATTTTGGAAATCCATTCCTTAACAGCTTCCGTTTCCGGTTGAGTTCTTTTGTTGTTTTGCTTAAAATAATCTGGGAAATTTCTATTTAGATCAAAACCTCTGGCATTATATCTAAAATGAAAATATTTGAAATTATATACTATTAAAATTATTCAATGTCTATATTAATTCTATTTTAAATTAGTTTTATTTACCGATCACGGCATCTATGAATGAATGAATAAATTGCTGAGTACAGTACTGTACTGTTTTCAAAATGACAGGTGCATCATCGTTGTTCACGGAAAAAAATCTGGTAGATAATTAATAAATACAAATTATGACTAAACTACATATATATTATATTATAAGGTGGTCGATTACATCTTGGGTGTTGACCCTACATCTATATTTTAGTCCAAGTGACTAAGCTTCTGAGAAAGTTCATTATCCTCTTTGGGGCTAGGTCTGTGTACTGATCAGACTCTACAGTGGACCTGTTGCAATGTGCTCCAACGTCTTATCTGCATTATCGCCGAATCTGCTTGTTCCAATTTGCCTATCTTACAGAAATGGTATCTGCATTACTGAGTAGTGTCCAGTAAGAATTACTTTTATTACTCTGAGCAATTTAGCAAAGTGAACAGAAGACTATAATAACCCTCTTTGGCCTGGAGTATTTATCCAGTAGTCTACACTGCGTACCATTTCCAGTTTATGGAGTTCTCTCACAATGAGACTTCAATATACCACAAAATGGTTCGAATTCGATGAAAGGACAAGCACCTTCTGCTGCGAGACCATCATAAATCTCATTTCCTACAATTCCTTCACGCGATGGCACCCATAACAAACTTTATATTATCTAGCCAGTTGCACAGAAGGCGAAAGTAAGTGTGGGGTGAAAGAGCTGGGGTGAATGCGAGGGTTAGGCCACTTACGGGTGCAAAGACGGCTACTACTGAGGGCGGTGCAGTGGTACAGGACAGTGGATGGACTGACAGCAGTGGTGCTGTCAAGGCCCTACCCATTGGACGTGAGCTAGAGCCAGGAACAAACGCTAGAAAAGTGCGACCAGAGAAGAAGTACAGGAATGGATGGAGGAGGAAATGGAGAGGTGGGAACAGTATAATGGCGCGCTAAAAGAAGTGATTAGTAGTGATAGAGATTGGATGAACTGGAAACTCGTGGAGGTGAACTACTTCTTGACACAGGTGCTCACTAGACATGGGTCGAGAGTAGGGTACCTCCGCAAGATTGGGAAAAGAGAGACTGGAGTGTGCGAGAAGTGTGAAGTGGAGGAAGTGCTGAAGAAGTAGGAGAATAAACCATTGGCACGGTGTATTGGGAGAACATGGTGGAGATAATCTTGAGGAGGGAGAAGGAATGGATGGAGTTAAGTGGCGTATGGCAAGAGAGGTATGAATGATAAAAGGGGGAAAATTACGGAGAGGGTATGAGGAGCTGCCACCCGTTTTAGAGTCCAATACTGTCTGGGTCCTGCACAGGACCCATTCAATCATCACGGTCCGAAAAAAAAGTCAGTTGCTTGAGGGGTTGTTTGCAGTTCCAAACTATTTTAGATTTTCTAGACTTCAGATATGTCTATATTACGATAAAACATTTAAATATTCATAAAATTACTTGGAATATGTTATAAGAGGTAAGTCTGAAATTTCTTGGATAAAAAGAATATTTCAATAGACTGGATAAATCCAGTCTCTGTTGTATAAAAGGTGCACTCCATTTTCCATTTACTCACTACAAACAATTCAAGTTTATGTTAAATTTACCTTCCTTGACTGCCGTCGCAATTTCCTTCTTTCGATACTTCAAATCCATCTGGGTTCATTGATGGCATTATATGGATCCTAGTATTATCTAGAAGCCATCGAATATATGGATCCACTGAATAGCTTGTGACCAAATACTAAAATGTTTAAAATGCATTATTTTTTCAATTAGTTTTCCGTTATAACGTGATTGAGAAAGGTTATATCAGTCATTTGTCCGTTTTGCTGTTAGATGATGTATGCAATAATCGATGAAGATCATCTATTGATTTCACTTTAGAACAGGCATAACGATTAAAAATAAATATTAGCTTATGGTGATTAAGACTTGTAAATCAAGTTCTTTTTAACGGTATATTAAAAGGATCATAAACATTCATGTTCATAAATTAGAATAATTAGATGATACTGAGTCTGCCTGCCTGATGATTGAAGAAGCTATACAGAAAGGAAATAGTGAATGGAATGGTTATTTTTCCTCCCCCTTCTTAGAAAATAACTAGAATTTATACTTTTATGAATGTGAAAATGTCTGTAAAGAGAGCTACATTTAGACGATCCTTAGATTCTTTATCAGCCCGATCCGTGAGAGATTGAATTCCTATCGTTTCACGCAACCTGTAAAACACCAATCTCATGGTGAGATTTTCACTAGTCCCTGAGTGCCTATTCACTAAATCTGAAAGCTTACTCCACGAACTTAGGATCATTCGTGGCTTACTCCTATGAAAAGAATACGGTAATTGCAATTTTGAAAGACGCGCAGGCGCACGTTGTAAGAGTTCATTCTCCTAAGAATACTCACTTCTTAGTAAATAGACACCCAGGCCTTTTAGAGGAGAGGAACACCCCCTTTTTTTTCACATACCGACCAACCTCGTTCTAGTCGCTAAAAACAGTCTATCTTTATATTTTCGAGGGTGCTGAACACGAATATGACATTTATTTTTTTCTAAAATTGGGGGAACATGGTCAAAATTGACTTTTTAACCGAAAATGCGAAAAAAACGATTTTACTATTTTCGACAATCAACTCGCGGTTTCTCGGCGAATAATTCATATTTTTTCACGAAAATTTAATGACGTCTTCTTCAACCAATTCTAGAGACAATGAAACTAGTCCGAAATCCCCAAAGCATTTTACATTCGAGCAATAAATTGAAGACATTTTTTTTCGAATTTTTGACTTTTTACGTACGATGAAAAAAGTTTAGTGAGGAAGTTTTTAATTGTTCATATCTGAATACGCAGTATTGAAATTTAGAAATCGAGGAAGTTTTTGGGAGAATTTGAGCTAGTAATATGCAGTAGAAAAAAAGATAGAGCGATTTTAAGATGAGCACTCTCGCCGCGCGGCTCCCGCATTGGTATTTTTAGTCGATAAATCCGATTTTATCAGAGATATCAAGTAAAATCGATTGCAACTTTACGAAAAAATACGAAAGTTCGAGAGTAACATTTGAAGGAAAAAATGAAATATATACTTAAGCATCATTTTTATTTTTACGATTCATCAGATACAATGTCATGTCGGTTTGTACAAGAAGATTTGCAAGAACAAATATCGCAACATTGTAAATTAGATTGCTTGCAAGGGCATACTTCCGTTGAACACGGAGATTTTCCGGAGCAGGCACAAAAATACTTTTGTAAAAGTTCCATACTTGTGATACCTTCATAATAATTCGTAAGCACATAACCATTCTGAATGAGCCATCCATAATTTGTTATTTCTTCCGATTTTATTACTGGATTGATCGCTTGGTTCCACTCATTTATTTGCCACAATGCTCTTAATATATGCTGCTCCAAAGCGGGCTGTGAGGGAGGTAGCTTATCGATCGAAACCGTTTTTGCAATTGCAGCATAGTATCTCAAAGAATTAATTGAATTCCGTGTGGCTTTCAATTTTTTGGATGGATCATACAGCATAGCTAAAAAGTTACTTACAACTTCTAAGGCGGACTTAAGATCAATCCAGTAATAAAATCGGAAGAAATAACAAATTATGGATGGCTCATTGAGAATGGTTATGTGCTTACGAATTATTATGAAGGTATCACAAGTATGGAACTTTTACAAAAGTATTTTTGTGCCTGCTCCGGAAAATCTCCGTGTTCAACGGAAGTATGCCCTTGCAAGCAATCTAATTTACAATGTTGCGATATTTGTTCTTGCAAATCTTCTTGTACAAACCGACATGACATTGTATCTGATGAATCGTAAAAATAAAAATGATGCTTAAGTATATATTTCATTTTTTCCTTCAAATGTTACTCTCGAACTTTCGTATTTTTTCGTAAAGTTGCAATCGATTTTACTTGATATCTCTGATAAAATCGGATTTATCGACTAAAAATACCAATGCGGGAGCCGCGCGGCGAGAGTGCTCATCTTAAAATCGCTCTATCTTTTTTTCTACTGCATATTACTAGCTCAAATTTTCCCAAAAACTTCCTCGATTTCTAAATTTCAATACTGCGTATTCAGATATGAACAATTAAAAACTTCCTCACTCAACTTTTTTCATCGTACGTAAAAAGTCAAAAATTCGAAAAAAAAATTTCTTCAATTTATTGCTCGAATGTAAAATGCTTTGGGGATTTCGGACTAGTTTCATTGTCTCTAGAATTGGTTGAAGAAGACGTCATTAAATTTTCGTGAAAACATATGAATTATTCTCCGAGAAACCGCGAGTTGATTGTCGAAAATCGTTTTTTTCGCATTTTCGGTGAAAAAGTCAATTTTGACCATGTTCCCCCAATTTTAGAAAAAAATAAATGTCATATTCGTGTTCAGCACCCTCGAAAATATAAAGATAGACTGTTCTTAGCGACTAGAACGAGGTTGGTCGGTTTTTCATTTTCTAAACGACTTTTTGGGGGTGATCCGCTCCTCTATTTTCCTTCCCATGAGGAAAAACAATATTAAGCAGACTTTGGGGTAAGTAGGTTATCTATGGTTGGGGTGACAACGAACCAGCAATGTGGGTTGAATAAGAAGTAATTAAATTGTATTTTTACTCACGTGAATTAACTGTAACATCAATTCTCTACTGACTGCTTCATTTCCATGCATATTTCCGATATATTTAACGTCAGGTTTTCCAATCATATGTTCGTAAGGTGATGCCGATACCACCATAACCCAAAGATCTCTACCTGAAATACGTAAATTTTAAACCAAGTCTTCAATGACAAAAAAAGTGTTCAAACCTTGTACAGACTTTCCTATTGAGTATAACGCTGTTAATTCAGGGTACCTAGATGTTGTTTGTCGCAAAAAAGAAGTCATTTTTTCATAATTATGATATTTGTATTCGATATTGTATGACTCTGTGTACGGGTTGCCGTTGTTTTCGAAATTTTTTCCTTGGATCTCGGAAAAAGGACTTCCTGCTGTCTGTATGATATTTCCAAGATTATCGGTGATTAAATTTTTATTTTCGACGTTTTCAGGTATGTCTTGAGCTGAGCATGTCAAATAATGAGTTGCCAGTAACCAAATGAGGTTGTGCTTCATAATGAAGTGCCTTTAAATAAAAATGATAGTTATATTAAGGTTAATATTAAATTTTCTTTTAACAACAAATAGCTTCATTTGACAATCTAAGTTACCTTGTATCTCGAAAACTATTCGAAAAACTCTCATGAAAATTATGTAGTTTACTCTAGTTATTATTGCAGGTAAGTTTTGGCAAAATTTAAAACGTAAATCAACGATTTCTTTTGTAAAAAAACGACAAAAGTTGCCGTGAATCAGTTGCAACTTTTCTACTGTCACGCTAGATGGCGTCATTCATTTTGGAAATAATTTGATGTTACATTTTATCAAATTCAAGATTATGTCAGATTTTGACAAGTTCAATATCGTTTTAAACGTATTATTTATAAATATCCGTAAACGCGGATAGCCTCGGTTTTTCAAATTGCGTAATTTGATGCAAATATCGATATTTGTGATTAACTGAAAGTTGTGTTGGAGCATCTGATTTAATGACAATCATGTCAATTATGACATAACTGTTATCCAAAAACGATACGGATTGGTAGATATTATTTACGTAAAACCAGAAACACCAACATACATTTCAAGCAATCGGACTTCATCTTTACATACATCGATATTTGCATCAAATTACATACATTACATTTTAAGAGCCGATACATCGCTTACGGATGTTTAGACATGACAAATTCGTTCTGGAAATTTCCTTTCTAGGGGTGGAGGCATATGAAAATTTTTGGGTTGGCAGCATGGACCAAAAACCCTCACACAAATTATAATATAGCCTCAAACCGTATAATGGAACACGATAACACTCCTAATGGTCCGGGAGCGGTCAATGCTGCCGTGTGCAATACGTCAAAGGATAAAAAAGTGATATTCTTATGTATGACGTATGACGTATAAGTCAAAAGTGATAAATGACATAATTAAATTGGTTAATAAGGGTGTTTCTAATTGGCACTCACAACGTTTGCATGTAGATACCTCTCGTAAAATTGGTCAAAATGATATAGGGATTGAGGGGTCCAACCTATTAACTCATCGAAATACAGGGAGTTAAAGTTATGAAAATTTAAATGTTTCAATTTTATTATTTCAAAATGAATGGATAAATTGGATTGACATTTATCAGGTTGTTTTTAAATGTGAGAGGGCATATTTTGATGGAAAAACATTTTTCAATTTTCGATTCTGTGGTGTACATTTGGAAGAATATGTCACCTTTCCCCTCCCATTTTTTGCGCTACTGGCATTTGAGGCTATTTTGGTTTTCACGTGAAAAACGCATAACCTTTACATATCAAAAAATGTGTAGTTTTTAAGATATTGAATATTGAATGTTTTCATGGAGTCCACAAAATCACTTTTTAATAATGAAAAAAAAATTGTTGTATTTTTTTCAATAACTATCAAATTACTGATACATCTAAAACATTCGGAGAAG
>CAJUYH010011074.1:0-11477 GCA_910591685.1 Galerucella tenella
CGATCAAATGTTGAGTAACTTCAGATGGAATATCAAAAAATGGACCATAAATGTCATTTTGCAATAAAAGTATAATTACAGTAATTTTGAATATGCCGCCAAAAACTGTAAAATTACAGGATCCTTTTTTTTCGGCTGTTAGCGAAGTTCACAACCATCTGATTTGTGTTGAGGTACTGACGGGACTCTCAAAGAGGTGCCACCCGTACAAATAGAGGGCGCCACGGGTCAGTTTTCCATCTATAAGTATTTTTTTATCTATGGTTAGGATTTTATTTATTATAAACCTTAGTGGATAATGGACAAATTCAAATATTTTCAGAATTCAGGGATAGTAGTTCAACAAAAACTTGTGCAACATAATTTTGTATACCCAGGAGATTGTCTTCAACACATTTGCTTCTTGAATAACCTATTAAGATGAAATTATTTGCATAAAAATGCCATTCGTTTAAAGTTCGCGCTCAACCAAAAATGACTGATGACATAACGAGTGCGTTCATAATAAATCGAAAACTGACAGTTTACTTGTTAGTCAGACGACGAGGTAAACGCTCCTCGTGGTGCGTTTGTGAATTCTTTTCAGTTTTTGTCCTAAATATGGCTGGAAGTGGGAAAATTGTATATACACCGTGGTGGGGAAGACATTTATGAGCCTCGCAGCTTATTCCGCTCGAAGCAAAGCCCCTCGCGAAATAATTTTACTGCTTGGTTAATAATAATAGTCATCACCACCTTGGTGTATAATATACCATTGTATTTTCAGTCGTAATACCCCTAGGGTCTTGATAATACCGAGATAATTTTGTCATAGAGAATGCTGAAAGCGTGTTGCTTGATAATAGCCCAAGGCCACAGGCCGAGGGTTATTATCTTCAAGCAACACGCTTGAAGGATTCTCTACGACAAAATTTTGAGTATTTATCAAGACCCGAGGAGTATTCGATAAGATAATTTTTTACTTAGTGGATATCAAAAAATTGATTGTCAATAAGATGTTTAATAACTTTCAATGCAAACTTTATTACTTTTAATCAAATATAATTCATTTTCATTTAAAACTACAGTTGTGAAAAGTATAATTGGTAAATTAATTGAATTGTTAGATGCATTACCAAATCTTCGCGACATTTTTAATCTAGTTGTCAGTTTGACGCTCAATTAATTTTCAATAAAAAATAAACACCAAACTGAAAACACCACATGTAGGGTATTATCGCTGTAATACAGCGGCGATTGGATGAAATTTGACACATGACTTGAAATTAAGTAATTTGATTGGTTACTATATTCTGTGAAAAATTATCATTGAACTATAATTTAATTCAAGTGAAAGTGCCGACTATAAGCCGAAATAAGTAACTGAAGGTAACTAAATAACTGCATCATGTTTTATTGTTGGAAGTAGTTATGATTGGGACATAACCAGGAACTTTTCACTAGGACTAGCATATGAAGTTGAGGACTAGTGCCTTATATAATTTAGGTTTCATTCAAAAGTGGAAAGACCAAGAACATTCGCAGTTCCAAATAACAATGAACACAAATTGAATGTAGCTGGAGTTTGTAGTAAGAACAAAACACTGTGTCCTAGGATTGTACTCCTCCCTTTAATTGTGAAGAAATGGAATATGTACAGTTTAAGTAGTGTGAATATTTACTTTGCAGATCATTAGTGAGTACAATGTTGTTTTTATCCGAAACATTAAGACTGGAATAAGAGAAATTTAAAAGGTCTACACAAAAGTTAGATATTAAAAAAAACTCTTTTATCTTCCTCCCATTGTAACTCTCCACCTTTTGTCTATTTGTTATGTATGTATATATATGTGTGTGTCGTGTTCTGTTTAGCTGAAGCTGCATTACAGTCGGCCGTTGTTATTAACTGGCATGTGGCATTCCCGTTTCTCGTTCATCCTTATTTCGCCATTACGGGCACCTGAACACTTCAGGAATGTTTTATCGTTGTAAGGTATCTGTCAAGTGACTTGATGGTGAATGCTTACACTGAGCTATTTCGGGACGGGATTCTCAACTGCAAAACTTTCAATGAAAATGTTTAGGAAGTTTATTCTAATAAAGCATTTCAGAACATGTTAGGGAAATACTTTGATAATATGTACGGGAAATAGAGAAGTGAATATTGGGAAATTGACATACAATGGACGAAGTAAATAAACAGAAAGATTGGCAGTTGAGGCAAGCTGAAAACTTGTCATGTACATCACCTTTTACACCCCAACTCAAAATTTGTGAATAGCGGGGCTAAATATTAATTTCTTGTTTCCCAAAATATGTATGAGGAAATTTAAAACTTTTTACATGTTTTAGTTTGATGTTTAAAGAGTTGATACAAAAATAAGCTAGGTTATTTGGTCAGGTTCTTAACCTTGGCAACTTGAAATTTTCATGTTGTATTATTTATAGCTAAAAATAAGATTATAAAAAAGACAGATTATTTTGGTGGGACTTTCTGCCGGCCAAATGATCTCAAAAATAAAGTGTAGGTGAGAGTTGGTACCGTTGTAAAAACCAGAAGTGTGAGGGACAGTAATTCTGAAAGTTTGTATACATTGAAATAGATGGGTTAAAAATAGTGGTCTCTGTCTCCTGTAGTTGGCGCTTCACAACATCACAGCGGACAATAGTCTCCAGGGGGTCTATTCACTAACTTGTGTGAGTGGTCGTGTAGGACCTCTCTCTCACAATTTAGCTTTACTGCGCATTTCACTCTCCTAAAATTATGAAATTCCTATTCAGGAAAGATAGTAGAATGCTCATACACTCCTATACGAGTACTCTACTGGGTAAAACCAAGAGAGTTGTTAGATTCTGAGAGAATGGACTTGCGCACATTGTCTTTGGTCATAAAATTAGATAGATAAAGGAAGATTATAATGTAATCACACGACATGTGCCTATTTACTTTTCAGTCCATAAAATAATGACTAAATATTGAATTCATTTTTAGTTTTTGCAGTTTAATTGTTTAGTTTTTGGAGTTTATTTGTTTATTTTTTGTAGTTTAATTGGTTAGGTTTTGTACTTTGTTTAATCGTTTAGTTTGTGGAGTTTATTTATCGTTTTTAAAATGGATGATGACGATTTGGTAATGCAAATGCTAGTAGACGATGTGTTTCCAACGTCAAGATCCTTTCTTGGTTTTGTCTGATTTTAATTATCATTAAACATTTTCGCCTATTTGAAGTTTAAAGTTTATTTATATTGTTTTTTGTGCCTCACACAACATTTTCTTTTCAATAAATTATAAAAAGGGAACTTAAATCGTACTCTTCACTCTTTCTCACAACACATCTAAATATCTCATGGAAAAACTTATGCTGAATCATAGAGTATTACTCTATGTACTGAATCAGACGGTGGTTGTGCTTATATCAGTGTTTATATTTTTAAATTCAAACCTACTAACAGTACATTAGAACTAAAAATAGTACTAAGATAGTCGCGCCACTTGGCAACGCTGGACAAAATGTAGTAGACGAGTCGAATGATCGTGAATAGGGTTTTGATAGTCCATGTGAGTGATGAGTGAGAGAGTACTCATATCGATGAGTTGTCGTGCACGAGCACTCTCACATGTTACAGAATAGACACCTAGGGGGTCTATTCACTAACAGTCAGAGCTCCTACGAGTGTAAACACTTATGAAGTGCGCATGTGCGCTTCCTCGAAATTGCAAATTATGAAATAGCCCGCATGCTCACTTTATAAGTGTTTACTCTCTCAGGAGCTCTCACTGTTACTGTATAGGCACCCTGTGCGCTCTCCTACACACATTGCCTCCATGACTCTCTCTTTAACACACTGGTTTCCCTATAGTGGTCGTTGAGCTCTCTCAGTCCATCCCAAGTAACACATTTCATTTGCCAAGCAAATAATGCTAGATCGAAGCAAATAATCCAGGAAAAATGCTAAGGCTTGGCATATTATTAGCATTATTTTAAAGAATTATCTCAGCATTCCTTCAAAGACGTCCAATCTCTTTCGAGACCAAATATTGCAGCCAAGTAGCAATGATTGCTAATAAGTCATTAAAAGTAGCCAAAGAATAGAAATATTGGCTTTAAAAAATGCCAAAAAATGAATGGCGAAATTGGAGTTTTGTATGGTCATGAAATGCCATTAAGTGCTTAAATAAGTGCCATTTAAAAGCAATGATACGAAGTTTGGTATTAAAATTAATTTGGATTTTAAATGGAAATAAATTCCAAAAAATGTCTTGCTAACCTCAATGCGATTATAAATCTCAATTCCAGTTGAAAATTTTCATGATATTCCAGAAATCATTATAGATCATGGAGAAAAAGATTGGATTAAAAATAAATGGAAAATCACAAAACTACGGAAATTTGGACGAACAGGTGCGTTTACAGGCGTGTACATAAAAGTAGTAACGCAGCTAAAAGTTACAACGAAATAACGATAGACACAGAAGATCACCTCCCTGGTTCTTGGACCACGTCTCTTCATTGGCCTTGTCGTGGGACTCTTTTTTTACAGGCTAATATCACTACGTCTTGGTGGAAAATTTGTTGTTGCTATTGTTCCCATCCCATGCCTCAGTAACAACACACAAAATTTTATCTCCACTTTCTAAGGTCTCAATAAATTCAAAGGTGTTCATTTTTTATTATGAAATATGACCTATAAAACAATCTATTACTCAAAACATAACTTCACAATGATCTTCTTTTTCTTCAACTTTATAATCTTGACAGCTTTCACACAGCAATACAAACAGCTAGGTAGGTATCTAGCTTTTAATTCCATAAAGCTTCGTATTGGCATAGAAAAATGCTTATTAAATACAATAAAGACATGGCCGAACCGTTTGCTCACGATAATGAGCAATGTTGCCATAGTTTTTATATCTATATATTGATCGGTATATGATACTATTTTTATAGTATAAGCCTTGAGTATAGAGACTAATAATCAAGGATATAAGTATAGAATACGCAATTAATCTGGTTCAGGATATTATTTGATTTCAAACTGGGATACAAATTTCAGAAAATCTGGGAAAGATAAATCAATTTAATCCATCAAATATAATATTATCAATCAATCCAACTAAAAATACTATAAAAAACTTCAATTTCAATTGGATGTATATAATTCATTGATAAAAATTGAATATGGCAACACCGTAATTTATAATAAAATAATTTAATTTATAAAGTATATTTTGCTCACAGTTATCACTGGCCCCTCTGTTCTCAGGAAGTATTTCAGTCACATTTTACAGAAAATTAAGGTTTGCAGAGATTTCTAATGGTTCACAATGATATTTTCCAGTTTCAAAAACAATAATAATTGTCACAATATTATATTGAAGGAAGGATCTCTGCCATAACAGTTGACGATGTTTGTTTTTGTGAACACACACATAACTGTTGGCATAAATTTCCAATATAAATCTAATATTTACCCAAAATAAAACTTCATTACATTCTCACGAGAAATGTTCAACTGCGCATGATTATTCAAAGCATTGAAAGCCATTTCTGGACTAAACGACTGCTTCTTTATATCGCTTTGACAGCCAATGTTGGCAATCAAATCTTATAAAATGCTCTTTTGGTGCCGATGTATGGCTATTCAGGCCTACAGGTTGAATTGCTAATAAGTTATCAAATCTACTTTAAGGCCAAACCGCGTGCTCCCTTTAGGCAGCGATTATGTAATGAATGCTACATGTAGAAGCTTTAGTGGACGGTTTCAATTGCCTATTAGCTCCAAGAGTGACACAAAAGTCGATTTTAAATCTACTTCGATGCTTGTTGTGTTTTTTGGGCATCTACTAATTGAATATATTTTTTCATGTAGAAGTTACTTCTTACGTTTCAAAGAAAGAAACTATTTCAAAAATATGCTCTCATAAATGTTATTAATTATTCTAAATATCCTTTTTCGACTATTGATACAGGGTGTTTTCAAATGGCACTTACAACGTTTGAATGTAAATACCTCTCGTAAAATTGGACAAAATGATAGGAGCATTAAGGGGTCCAGCGCATTTACTTTTCGAAATACGGGGAGTTGAAATTATGAAAAATTAAATATTTCAATATGATAACTCTAAGATGGATGGATACAATAACTTGACATTTGGCAGGTTGTTTTCAAATGCAAAAAGCATATTTTGAAGGAAGAACATGTTCCAATTCTCGATCCAGTGGTGTACATTTGAAAGAATATGTTACCTCCCCGTCCCATTTTTTACGCCACTGGTATTTGGAGCTATTTTTATTTTATTTTGTATTCATCAATAGTTTTCACGTGAAAAACTTTACATATCCAAACATTTGCAGTTCTCAAGATATCTATAGGATTTCATGAAGTCTGCAGGATTACTTTTCAATAATTGAATGAAAAAATATTTTTCTTGTACTTTTTCAGTAACTACCAAACTACTAATGGCTAGAATATGTAACAGGATTTAATTTGTGAAACAGCAATGCATCTAAAACATTGGGAGAAGTTTTTTGAAAATTTTTGTCCGGACTTGTGATTTTATTAACGAAAGAATTGATGACAATGAAAAATAAGATAATAACAAAGTTGAATAATATCCCATGTCTTGTAATTTGTTGGTTGCTTGGTGAAGAATTATGTTTGAATGGGATAGTATTTAAGTTTGTAACTATCTAATTTTTTATCGTCCCCAATTTTCAAAAATCTTCTCGCAATATTTTAGATGCATTGCTGTTTGATGAATTAGTTCCTGTTACATATTCTAGCCATTAGTAGTTTGGTAGTAACTAAAAAAATACAAGAACATTTTTTTCAATTAATTTCTTTTAAAAGTGATCTTGCAGACTTCATGAAAACATTAAATACCCAAGTAGGCAGACCAAGATGTTCTGTAGAATGTTTGACGGCTTGACAGTGTTTTATGACAGTTTAATTTTTTCGTCAGTTTTTAAAAGAAATGTCGAGCACCATACCAAAAATACTTAATGACCAAGGTAAATACATATATAAACTTATTAATTTGTATTTTTGTTTACAATAATTTATTAATAACTTTGTATAACAGTAACATACCTATACACTTTATGCTAATAGTTCAACAATGTGGTCCCATAGCGCAGTTAGGAGAGGCGCCGCATTATGTTGTATTCGATCTGTAGGTGCCGGGCTCGAATACCGGGTGATACATTTTTTGAATATATTGAATTTAAATCAAATTCCTTCGTAGGAAAAATAGTGTATGAAACTCTCATGTAATGGTTATTACATGATCGTTGCACAACATACTATTATATGTAAAGGCTAAGCGTTTTTCACGTGAACAGCATTGAGGAATACAAAATTGAATAAAAATAGCTTCAAATGCCAGTGGCGTAAAAAATGGAAGGGGGAAGGTAACACATTCTTCCAAATGTAAACCACTGGATCAAGAATTGAAACATGTTTTCCATTAAAAATATGCTTTTTCGCATTTAAAAAATAACCTGCCAAATGTGTAATTAATTTATCCATCCATCTTAAAGTTAAGACATTCAATTTTCCATAACTTCAACACCCCGTATATCAAAAAGTAAATAGGCTGGAACCCTCAATGCCTATATCATTTTGTCCCATTTAACGAGAGGTATCTACGTGCAAACGTTGTAAGTGTCTTTTGAAAACAACCTGGTGGTCGTTTTGAAAATCAGTGAAATCGAATTCACATGTGGAATATTTCGATTTTAAATTCGCCATCGAAATAGTATTACTAGTTTTGAATTATAGTGGAACGAAATTATTATAAATTCACTTGAATGAATTTAATTCGAACGACACAATCTGACAACAGCGGAATAGCCCTCATATCAGTTTAAACGTGAATTATTAAGGAAAAAGACGAATAATTGAGGTTAAGTTCTATCATTTTCATGAGATGAAAAATATAACAATACATTAAAATGTGTCTTAATATAACTTATTGGGAGTTTTTCAAGAGATAGGTAACATTTATATAGGCTTAGTAAATTGAATTACGCATAGGTATACGTTATTATTTTATTATAACAAAACCCAACACAAAAGTATAAATACAGTCCGATGTTAGTTTGGTAACTACCACTTCCATAGAAGCGAAGACTACTTAAAATTATTATCTTAATATGTATAGAAAAAAGTCTCATATTCTTGAAGAAGGTACAACTTCTTTCCCACCTTAGTAGATTTGTTCATAACTGATGCTGTTATATGAGATGCCAAATATGGATCTCAAATGTTTATCAATTCGCCAGCAGCTTCTTTATGAAGTCTGTAAACTTTTAGGAACTAGCGATCACTTAGATCGTGCCTAAAATGATGAAGCACCGTTTTTGGCGTTAAAAAATGATCATCCACATAAGTTTCACATTATTTAGCACTATTTGATGCAGCTCCTCTAAATTTGCCATGTAGATTTGAAAAGTACCTATAAAACGTTCTCGCGTCACTCTCGTCTAACTAATAACTGTTTATTACTAGTATATAGAGTAACTAAAAAAATTCAAAAAGTAGTCAAACTCAGTCAAACTAAAAGGAGGGATGTTAAAACTATACAAAGTATCTGACAAAACCACAACACAAAATTCGATGATTCTAACCCCAAATAAATCAACATTTGGTAAGTGAAATAAGCGTGTCGACAGCTAAATAGTATTCGAATTAAATTTGTGAAATTTTTCCGAATTCCAATTTTATTTCACACATGAAATAAGTTCAAAACTCGGATTGATCTAAATCAATCGAAATATGGGAAATTTCACTAGTGAAATATTTCAAAACAAGACCCCCTGTACCTTATATTAGCAATAAAGGTAACGAATTTTGACTCAAAGATAGTCTCGATCTACCCTGTATGCAATCTCACGTGTTGCATATTTGGTCTGTCATTTTATATATACTCTCGTAAAAAACTCTCTGTACCTCCCCTATAAGTACTGGAATAATAGTTCATAAATGGTTTTTTTCATAAAACCATAATTCCTATTTTAATGTAACAACCTTTGCTATAGTGGATATATTTTCACGTAAATTTACATATTTCATGTTTAATGCTTTTTCTGTAAATGACACATGGCCGAATAAAAAAAAATCGTAACAATCTTGTTCAATTCAACAATACGTTCGAATTAAATTTAAAATGCAAACTAATGCAGATTTTATGGTCGTTGAAGTATCTCCAATGGGTATTAATGTTCAATTAAATGAGGGACAGTGTTTCATGCTCGTCCATACGCACACCCACACGTACCAAAGCGTTTCCTAAGGATATTTTTAAGGGTATAAGAATAATAAATCAATTTCACGTCCCATGTTTTTTTTTGAAATTGTTTATCTTTCAACTTTACTATATTTTTGCCCTATGTTATTTCACATAAGGAACATGACTTGAGGATGTTTTATTTGCCAAGCTGTCCATTGTCACGTTGGAGTTATTGTCCACCAGTGGCTTATCCAGAAGCCTCTACACTATTTTTATATATTTTTTGATACGGTCCTGTCTCTATGTGAGAGGGTCACAATTCAAATTCGTTTTGAAAACTGTATGTTAATATTTTTGTCCCACTTATAACAGCTGAGAAATATTGAACCGATTCCGTTACAAAAATGAGTTGAATGTAAACTGGGACATGTGAATAATAGTATTCAAATTAGTTAGTTTCACGCAGGACTCAGTACCCACTTTTGAAATAGCTGTTGTGTCAATACGGCAGTCGTTTATGTTGATTTACTAGAATTAAATTCTAAAAGAGGAAAATTATGAAGGGATAATGTAGGTGTATTATTTTCGCGGGATTAAGATAAGGAAGTTCAGGGTTGTATAATATGGAAAGTGATTGGGCGAGAATTTTAAGGAAGTTTGATATAGTTTGTACGATATCAGTTGAAACATTTATGGACTTGGATATACCTACTCACATCATTCCATATAAAGTGGTCCGTAAGTAATGGACCAAAGTGAAATGGAAGATTCTTGGCCTAAAAATATATCAATCTGACGCAACTTCCTTTAATGAAATATTGATAATAAAAAAGATACAGGGTGGTAGAGTTGGAATGTGAGAAGTAGATAGGTGTTTTAGGGCCTGGGAAATCATAATATGTTATCCATTTCGATGTATTTCCTAGAGGGCGTCACAAAATCTATGATTGTAGAGTAACTGCAAGATTAACTTATCCATCGTTATCGGTATCCCCCTATTTATTGAAACCTTATCATTTTTGCCACAAAAAGGTATACCCATCATTAGGCTCAAAAGTTACTGGTTCTCAAGATATTCGCATTTTTAAACCTCCCTCCATAATTTTCATTTCATTTGGTAGCACAAAAATTGAAGAACGTGTCACGGGACACACGGTAAGAACTTTAGTTCCTTTTAAGCAATAATCAAATTTCATTAATCAATAAATAAATACACATATAATAGCTATGTTCGCGGGTCACAATCCGAATCAGTCTGGAATTAACTGTACATTGTCTAGAGCGCAGGCTTAGTTCCGAACCAGCAAATAGTTTCAAGTATACCGCGAACGATCTTATAAAACAACTGACATATCGATCATTTGCGCATGAGCAGCCGAACCGAAAAGATCAATCTTGCAAAAAATTATGGAAATGATAGTAAAAAATTTATCCGAATTGTTATATTTTAAGGCCAAGAATCTTCTATTTTACTTTGGACCATTACTTACGGACCACCCTGTATATAATGGCTTAACACCCCCGAGGGGATAGCGCCGCGTCAAAAAGCTTTTTAAATCTTTCCGGGGTGAATCAATTTTTTTTCCTTATATTTTCCTGGTAATCTGCCGACATTTCTTCATATCCTTTGTTTTTTTTGCTTCTTATGCTATTGAGGTCGCTGATAAGTTCCAGTTGCTTAAGGTCTTCTCTTCCGAATCTTTCTGTAGTCGATCCTGTATGTAAGCTGATCCCAGAATATCAGCATATCACTTGTGAAATTGGAGCAGCATTTAAAGACACAATTCAAGAAATTTTACATAAAGAATTATCTGTATAAATTTAATGTGAAGTTATATGCATAATCCTGGTTTTTCGCACATAGATGTATAAATAAACCCGATGCTTTCCACCAACGACAAAATACTCTAGAGTGTATACTTTTATGATATCTCATCACGTACTTACGAGTTAGCGAGTTTTATTGAATTGCTTAGCGTTGCAAGAATGAACAAGGAATGTTATGTTTATAGCTTTTAGACGGACTTTTTTTAAAATATTCAAGGTGTTCATCTATAAGTTGACACATTTTAACAACTTATAACTCGAGAACGGAAAAAGATATCGACATGCGGTTTTCACTAAACTTCCTAAATTTACTTCTAGTTTCTGTTGACATTGTTGCCGCATGTAATTTTTTTCTGGAAATTGACGAAAAAAAAAATTAAGGTTTTTGAACCAAAATTGTGATCTTAGATTAAATAGGACACCCTGTAATTCTTAAAAC
>CAJUYH010011075.1:0-11476 GCA_910591685.1 Galerucella tenella
CTTAATTAGGGTTTATTACTCCTCGTACTTTTTGTACATACTATACCGTGTGTCCCGCGACACGTTTCACCTTTTTTTTTACTTATCGTCAGATTAGTTAAATTTAGTCTTAAAACACTAAGATCAACCCCCATTATCTTAATCTGACGCGCTCGAGTATTTCAGACTATCGATTTTTTTTACTAATCTGATCGTCTATCCTAGGCGCGCGTCACTATATGTAGAGCTAATACTTTCCAATGTTGTTCTATTAGATCTAATGTATCTCAAATCTTGAACTGCCACGCTCGAGTATTCCCGAAAAATCCCCTATTCGCCTCCCTAACTATACTATTTGTTCTATGCCAATGGGAACAGAGCTAGTGCCCTTGTGACATTTGTGGCCTGGTTCCCTGGCCAAGGACGATCTATTACGACTGCCCAGCTCTTGTAGCGGCTCCAAGGAGTCTAAAACAAGTGTGGAATGTATCTGTATGGAATTGATTGCTTGAAATATCGTCACAGCACAATTAGACTCTTGTATTTGTATTGGTTTTGAGCCATCTGAGTACCAGGTCATTCCTGCATTACCTGAAGGTCTCTCCTTCCAAGCTGTACTTGGGAATCATCTCGTTAGATGGGATTCCCATTATGGGGTCGATTATGAACTCTTTGGATGGCTCGTAGACATGAGGTGGCAGCAGCTGCAGCAGGATTTCTAGTGCAGCTTCTAGTAGCTTGCCTTTTGAATGACACTTAGCTTTAAAGAAATCAAGTTAAATAATAAAATATTTTCATTTAAATCATTTTAGAAATTCACTTGTATCTTATTCTCCAATCTCTGTCAACTTTCATTCATTTTTAAATTGCATATGTCTTGGAATAAGTATCTAATAAAAGAATTATTCTGTAAAATTATATTGTCATATTTAATAGACACATATCACGCGAATGTTTTTATTTTTTAGAGGGGGGGAAATTTACCAGAAACTACGTTTTTGTTTACGAGTAACAAATTCTAAGGTTACTCGTATTGAAAACATATTAAATAAAATAATTACTTTCGCTTTAATGTAAACTTTTTTTCTTCAACTAAATGATTTCGTGTTAATGTTTATGTTGTATTAGAATCATTAACTTTGCTATAAATGTATAGAGTAATAAATATAGTTGTTGTTTCTAACTATTTTGATTGATGATTTTTAAAAGGGGTTTTTGTATGTATTTTTTCGGAATTTTTGGATCTATATTTTCGATAAATAAGAGGGGGTGAAATATATTCTTAAATAACCACAAAAGTGATTATTTTAAAATTATGAAAAATATATACTAGGCACTCTGGTAAAAAGATCTTTAATTTGATATGTTACTCGATATAGTTTGCATTTTTTTTCTAGTTTTCAATTCAATTCTTTAAAAAGTATGTCCCATATTTAAAATTAATTTATCATTTTCAATAATTTTTTAAATTTTTATATACAATAATCAGCTGAATTTGTTCCTGTCGTCTTGTTCTAAGTACCATAAAAATATTAAAATATTAAAATTATTTTATGAGAAAGTGGGGCTCGATTTTTTTCATAAAATAGTGAATTAAAAATAAATTAAATGGTAAAAATTTCTTGAAAATTGTAGAATTTTAATTTTATATTTTAGATTAAACCAGGAGGTTCAAAAAATAAAGGGGGGCTGTTTTTGGGGGAGGACAAATTAGAAAATTAAAAAAAAATGTCTTCCAAACTGCACCTTGAATGAAAGGTGGCTCGAATATAATTCTTTAATAATTTTAAAATAAATACTTTCAAACCTATATAGGAGTACCTACTATGCCCAAATTTTTAGTATTTTTGTTATATACCTATTGAAATCCAGATTAAAAAAAAAGTTGAGTTTCCTTCTTACATAAGTCGTGTGGTTTTTTTTATAAACCAATGTGAAAGTGGACTTGGTACCTCGAAGCAAGGCTACAAAAATATCAAAAAAATATAATTGATGTGTGTAATTAATAAAAAGTATATACAAAGCTAGCTCAGATATAATATGTTGATTTTATTAATATTTTTTGAATCGGTGTTTGATAATGAATTTTGAAACTTTCGTTCATAGTTGAACAAAGAGTTAACTAGGTCGTGAGTGACGGCTTAATTATCCCAAAGATACGAAGAGCTTAAAGGTATTTTGATCACTTTTAAATATTTAATTGAAAAACATTTTTTTTAAATTCCAAATAAAGGGGCTGAATGAAGTTTGTGTAAAAATTAAAGTAGATAATTGTAAATAGTACAGTACAATCTTCACTTCAAAATATTGCGATTTAAACCAATTAGCGTCAATAAAATGTTGATATTAACAGAGATACAGGGTGTTCAACATGAAATTATGGAAATAGTAATTTCATTTCAAGTATATCACCAGCACTGCGAATACCAGCTTTGCAGAATTTTAATGTAGCATTTTAATGTAGCATCGGTGGTTCAGTGGTAGAATGCTCGCCTTCCACGCGGGCGGCCCGGGTTCGATTCCCGGCCGAAGCATATGAATCGCTGCTTCGTAAACGAGAGAGAGAGACTCAGGAGAGAGCACACGCACGCAAGTAAGGCACACAACGAAGCAACGTAAACCAACGTAACCTGACGTAAAGAACTAAAGTTCCAATAATATCAAACATTTCACGAATTTGGTGACAAAGAACTCAACTATATGAATCAATAGAATAGGGATTGAAAACCTACTGACAAATATACCTAAAAAATATCCCACTTCTGATAAGCTCTCCAACTAAAAATCCACTTTACCAAGCTTTTTTAATATAAATTATTTCAAAAAGTGCTTACGTAGTAAATGTTAACTTTTTCGCTAACAACTGGGCTAATGGTATGAATTTTTTTTGTAACTCGTTCTAAAAGTCGAAGATCAAAATCTCTTTATTCATAACACGGTGGAAAAAGAAAGGTTAGAAGAACTGCATAACCACTTACAAGAAATTTTATTACTTTGGTGCGTCGTTTAGAGAGCCTACTTTCATATTGCAGTTAATTTATCAAGACCTATTTAATTTTCAAGCAAACGATAATTTAAAAATCTCCACGAGCGTGCAAGAAAACATAATATATTAAAAAAATAACATCAGTAGTTTCTATAAAGATTTTTAATTTAATTTGAAATGTTTCAATAAAGTGATACAATTCATAATTCTATTTTTATAATGGGACATCCTGAGTTTCATTTATTCAATAAAAAGCCTAAAATAGCTTAAGAGCTCTACTTCTACCAAAAATCACTTCAAAAAACTTGATAATAATCTACTTATATCGACAAATGAATTATATTTTTGGGTCAACGACACTAATATTATTAATAGTATCATTTGATACTTGCTTTTTAATCATGATTACACTATATATAAAATAGCTTATCGAAGCTTAATATTTTTACGATTATAAATAAAATAATTCCAGCATTAGTTCCACATTAAAAATTTTTTTCCATATTTGTTTAATATGTCACTTTCACAAACCCTCGTATACAAAATATCGTATATACGATATCGCTGATTTTTTTCTACATTTCTTTATTATTTTGGAAGGTGTATCTGAAATTTCAGTTCAAAATTTGTATTAATTTGGGCACCATGATTTTTTTACTTAGGGCATGTATATTTTTAGTAATAATATGAAAATACTTTTACATTAATAACTCTGGGAAATAATTTAAGGAAAACTAATAACATTCCGCAATTTCTCGACCACATAAAATCAATTTTCTTAGTTTACAATAATTCCAGGATTATTTTCACAGTGAAATTTTTTTTTTTTCATATTAATTTAACATGTCACTTTCACATACCCTCGTATACAAAATATCGTATATACGATATCGCCGATTTTTTTCCACATTTCTTTATTATTTGGGAGGGTTTATCTAAAATTTCAGTTTAAAATTAGTATTAATTTGGGCACCATGATTTTTTCACTTAGGGCATGTATATTTTCATTTATAATATGAAAATACAATTCCTAGACCACATAAAATCAATTTTTCAAATTTTCATCAATTTCCTAACATTTTTTTACGATTTTTTTACTAATATTCAATTTTAAACGGTCCCTTTATTAAGGTAGTTGCTTTCAACTGTCTAATTATAACTGCTCATGAGATATAGCCTGGTGAAAGACAGTAATAGGGTCCGTTTCTTACCGTCTAAGTACAGAATCCTAAAACACTGCATAACATACGCATTAATCATTATTTTTATCAAAAACTAAGCCCCCTTATCACCACATTTTGTCTATACATACTTTTACCATGTTAATATATACCAGAATTTAATTCAATTGAAACTTTTCGACCGCTAAAAATGTCAGTTTATCGTTTTACCATAACCGGTGGATTTTTATTGGGTAACATTGTAAAGATTGCTAAATCCACGTAACTATAAGAGTTAGAACAACGCCTGCCGATATATACAAACTGGTAGAAAGGCGTATTCTTGACTAATAAATGTATTTTCTCGGTCTACTAAAATTACTTGATAAACTACTATGCGTAAAATTGTTGAGGCTTATTAAAAAAAATTTAAATAGTATTAGAATATTAAATACAGCTATAGCAGCTGGGTTATGAGATCGGTTATGTAATGGATAAATGCAGGAGGTGTATATTTGAAAATAATAACAGAAACGGGATGCAGAAATCGTGAATGTTATAATAAGAGGTTTTGTCAATTTTCCTCATAGAATTTTTAATAAAATTACCATTTCCATAAGTGGAAGTTTTCAATTTAATTCAAGAATTTTGGAATTTTCTTTTTTAACTATACAGGGTGGTCCTTAAGTAAAAATGTTGATATTAAGAGAGATACAGGGTGTTAAACATGAAATTTTAATTTACGTTTTTTACAATAACTTTAACGCTTTTTGATTTATATGCACGAAAATTTGGGGTTGGGAATTTTTTGATATGATAATTTTGTGTCTATTTCGATGTATTTTCTAGAGTTTAACACGTCGGTAAGTGATTTACTTACCGTTCAGACGTCGAAAAGTAATAAATAGCATAAAAGCAATTTCACCAAAATGCAAAATATATTTTAAACTGATCGAGAAGTATAAATGTCACTTTTGACATTTCTTTCATTTCGAAAAAAATTGAATTATTTTATTCGGAATTTATTTCAATAGCTGCCCATAGACGAAACGATCTGGTCGGCCGATGGTGTCGACCGACCAGATCCGATATACACTTATCATTCAACGGATATACCAAGATCGCCGACTTGGTCTGTGAGCGATCTGATTTGTCGTGTCTACACACGACCATACTTAGTCCGCGAATTGTCAAAGGATCGGATCCTGCACATACGCTGTCTTCAAATTAGTTGGTAGATATTTGAAAATTCGACATACTGGGTCGTGCGACTCCGTATTTTAAGCTGGTCTAAAATACCTCGTCAGTCGGTGTAATCTTTTTTGTACAAAATGGACAAAAAAATTGCTCTCATGGGTTTAGGTATTTTAAAAATCTGTCAAAAGGATAATAGAAGAAAGAAAAGAATTTTTTTTACGTTCTCTCCGAAAAGCATTTCTCATATTTTGGATCTTTGTTTTCACATCTTTCACAGTTACATCATTATAATGTTTGCTTTTTAAAAATTGTATCAAATCTTCGTATGCTTCTCTTTTTAAATTCTTATTTATGTAATCAGGATCTTTAATTTTCCACAAACATGGCCTTTCCCTATATAATTCTATAAACTCTGCTACTATTTCTTTTGTCCACTCCATTGCACCCCAAAATTCAAACCAACAGACGAGCTCAACGACTGGATCCTTTCGTTAGTTGCAAGTACAAAATTTGACTTGTAACGACTTGATCCTTCACCGATGACGTATTTCACCGACCAGATCCGTCGTTCAGCACTAACGTGCGTTCCCAATATGCCAAATTAAACAGACACTGTCTGTCACATACCATGTCGCGCAAAATATCGCTTCGTGAAGGGGAGCCTATTACGATCGCGCAAAAAATGGTGTAAGCATCTCGAACGTTAAGGGTAATTACAACGTTTGCATGTAGATTCCTCTCGTAAAATTGGACAAAATGATATGAGGATTAAGGGGTCTAGCACATTTACTTTTCGAAGTACAGGGTGTTGAAATTTTGAAAACTTGAATGTTTTAATTCGATTACTTTGAAATGGGTGGATAAATTGATTTGACATTTGGCAGGTTGTTTTTAAATGTAAAAGTGCATATTTTGATAGAAATAGTAGTTTGTGCAACTAGTGTGGATATGATGGCCATATCGCACGAGGACGAAGTTTGAGCACGACGCCGTAGGAGGAGTGCTCAATCGTTCAAGTGCGATATGGACAATCCACACGAGTCGAACAACATATTTTTTCTACGACCCACTTAAGAAAAAATCTAGAAAATAAAAATTTTTATAAACTGTAATATTACTTCAAATTGAAAATTCAACAATTCAATTTTATGTTTCCACTAATTTTTTTGTGGTAAACGTACAGTTCTTGAATGTCCAATTTGTATAATGCTACGATTTCCCTTTTTAAATATACGATGCTGTTATAAGTAGATGTTGCCAGTCGGACTCCCTCATGAAGGGTACTGTACCATTATCTATAATAATGAATATTCTGCTAAATATTTCAAACGTCTACCTGTTGTCGTTATTAATATCAAGCAGAATATTTATTTAAAAATAAAATTAAAATTAAAAAAAAAATTTCTTCACGGGAATCGAACCCGGGTCTACCGCGTGAGAGTCTGGTTTGCTTACTACTCGACCACCGAGGAATATGCAAATTGTTTATCTATAACGTCAGATGTATTACATAATTTTATAAAATCTGAGGTCCCCTTGAATACCCATTTTATTCTGTTTTAAGTATTTGTTGTTAATTTGTACGGATTATTTCATATATTTTGGCATTTTCGCAAAAATATAACTTCACGCACTTGTATCATAAATAACTATTGTTCCAATCCACTCAATGATAAGATTTTTATTTTTATTTATAATTAATACTACTGTATTTTTTGTTAAATGAAGTTTCATCCAGAGTAAAATAAATTATTATATTAATATGTGTATTTATTTATTGATTCAAAAAATTTTTGCCTAAAAGGAACTAAAGTTCCTACCGTGTGTCCCGCGACACGTTCTACCTTTTTTGTCCAATTACGTATTATAAACACGTCAAATTTGTATTATTTTGAGTATGTATGTTTTATGAAACATTTTTATTCCTCTTAACAATAAATTTGTGTTTTTCTTCATTTTTAAATATTTATAAATTAATTTCCTTCAAAAAGGTTCAAAAACTATTCAGAATTGGGATATTTCCTAAATACTCGTCAGTAACAAGGTTTCTTGGGGATTTCAAAACCCCATTAAGTCAATGACATTATATTTTGAGTTTTTTTTAAATTTTATAACAAACATTTCAACTTTTTTTGGTTATTTGTATATAAATTTTAAGCAACTTCATCAATAATATGTGATAAATTTGTTATATTTACAAATAATATAATTATATATCTAGATTTCATTAATATTACATAATTATATAAAAATACATATATTAGGACTTTAATTTATTATAGCAAATGATGAAAGATACTTACCTAATGACTAGTTTTTGTTGCGACAAACCCAATTTCAATACATGTATTAAACAGAAGAAAAGTAACATAGTAACAAATTACTACTTCCTGTTAATTACTGAAATTTGTTTCAAATTAGCTTCGAATAATTTAACTGATTGCTTATCTCGATATGATTAAGATAATCAAAAAATTGTTAGCAAATAATTTTCGGGTCGGAAGTGAAGAATATACGGCAAATTTAATTCAGATTTACTTTACTTGTGAACAATTAATTTTTATTAACGAAACACACTGTATATTTTCAATATTTTTTTGAAATTGACTATTGGTTGATGTCATAAAGCGTTCTACTCCGAAACAATAATTTGTTTAACCCCACAGGGGGGTAAAAAATACAATTTTCTATTTTCCATTTTTTCAAAAATGTGAGAATTTTCTGACCATCCTGTATGAAATACCTCAGATTGGTAGAAAATCTAAAGGTACCACCCTACTTCTTATATATAAGTATATTATAATTCAAAAATATGGACTATTTTTGGAGATAGTAATATTTATCTAGAAAACGTTTAGCGATAAATAGAAATATCAAGTGAAATTTGTCGGGAAAAAGATAAGGATAACAAAAAAACAGGTTAGTTGACTTAAAATGAAGAAGACTTTTGGTGTGGGAATGCCTAGACAAACAAAGCTTACCTTAAGCTCAGCTCAAAAGTATACGGCGAATACGGCGGTAAATTGTCCGACCAAACTAATTTTTTTTTTAGTTGAAGTAAACTTGACATTTATAATCCGAATTTTTCTGCCATTATATAGGCAATTCAACTCAGGAATGGCCGTAGCAGTCCGAGGCAGTTTTTTTCGTTAAATTGCCAGACAACGAAATACTCATTGATGTCAAGTTTACTTCGACAAAAAAAGCTCTCGTGTGATTATAAGTGAAAAAAGCACACATTTGCATTTTGAATGCAAACTCGCCATGTGAGGAATGTCAAATATATTTTTCATTAGAGTGAAACTGACTATTATAGCTGTGGCTAGAATGGCGGTTCACGTAAAATAAACAGGTCAAAATTCTCTTTCACCTATAAAACTTTTAGGTCAACGTGACAACCATGCTTCAGAGTGTTTAAGAAGACTGAACAGATATCTGCATCATGGTAACATTCGGTTGTTCAACGTGGTTGTGTGCGACTAGCGGCACTATACAAAGTGGGGTATTATGATATTGTTATTGTCTTGTCGGTAATATCAATTTGTGTAAATAATGTTTAAAATAGTCGAGACTATTGAGGAAGGTAACAAAGAACTCTCTCTCACTCAATTCATATACTTTAACTGTATGTGTCACCCAACAAAATAAGATATTTCAATGCAAAAGTCACTTCAGTTGTAAAACGTAGATTTTGCAACAAATTTATTCTCTCATACACAGTTTTATCCTATGACATTTATAAAGGAGATAGGCTTATAGTATTCAAAGTTCACGTATAAAAGTGTTTTATAATGCAACGCAATTGAATGCTATATAATATTCGTTATAAAACATTATACAGCTTCAATAGAACAAGCTTAAGTAACTATTTTGTAATGTTGTAGCTGTTAGTTATATAGTATATTATAAAACTTTTATAAAATAGGTATAAAAGTCTTATAAAATGATATTTTGATATTGTATTAACTTGCTTATATGTATCATTTTAAAAGAAATGATCGTATAATGCGTTATAGCATATATTGTAAAAGTCACTATAGACTCATTTTATACAACAACTTTCTTTAAAAAACAAAATTATCGCAACAAAATTCCTAATAAAAGGAAACAGTCCTTAAAGCAACGCTTTTCGACTGTTATACAACAATTCAGTCCTCTTAGAATACCATTTTGCTAGTTGGGAATTATGGTTTTCGTACAACGGTGCCAGAGCTTGAAGAAGCCCATAACAAATTCGGAAAGTGCTCATCTTTTAATATTCGTGAATTGAAAAAATAATGTTAATAGAAAAAATCCAAGGAAACAAGCACATTAAAGAATTAACGTTTAATCATATTGTTGATATTGTTAATAATAAAAAGTCCCTTTTCTAATTCTTATCACTACATACTTTAGATTTTCCATAGTTGAACGTGGCAATATCGGATGTTTTCGACTGCGTTCCTTTCACGGTTTCATTTAAACTTGCCAAAGTATAGAAGGCTTTTCAAAATGATTAGTCTTTTTTAGAAAAACCCTGTATATGCAATGCAAAACTAAACTTTTTAGCGCCTATAGACTAAAAGCAGTAAATCAAGAAAAATTACGTAAGAAAAACTGTTTAGATACAGACAGAGACAAACACGTTGCACGTATAACATCTTGAGAAAGTATTACATAACCCCATTTAGCACTAAAGACCTACTTAAGAAAAAATTGAAATAAATTCTTCATTGGAATATAATATTTATTATATATAACGCTAAACAAATACACCATAGATACATTCAACAGAAACGATTTTAAATAATTTTATTTCTCTTTCAAATTTTTCTATTTACTTTAAATACTATAACTAGCGGCCAGTTATCCAATATGCACTCTCTGACGCAAGTATTTTAATGTAATTCTTACATATTTACTATTCGGTTGAAATGTAATAGATTACGTAGATTATATTTACCCGAAAAGTATTCGTCAATATTATGTTTGCTCGAGTGTATTATACAAGAAGAGACATAAAAAAATTATAATAATAATAAAATAATACACCGTACAGACCTGATTTAGTCATATGCGGTTTTTTATAGAGGATTTCAAAAGGATTTTGTTTTTGGGGCGATTTATTTTCTTTTTTCAGGGCTAATAACCCAACATGTCGTCCAACATGACCTTAAATTTTGAAGCAAAAATAATGTTCAGGGTCAGACTTATAAAAAAAAGGTAGAACGTGTCGCGGGACACACGGTAGGAACTTTAGTTCCTTTTAAGCAAAAATTATGTAATACATCTGACGTTATAGATAAACAATTTGCATATTCCTCGGTGGTCGAGTAGTAAGCAAACCAGACTCTAACGCGGTAGACCCGGGTTCGATTCCCCGTGGAGAAGTTTTTTTTATTGTTAATTTTATTTGAGAATATTTTGTCTGCATAAGCCGTATTTCGAATTCAGCCAAATCCCTAATAGTTAAGGGATGCCAAAGCGTTTCCTGTATGTGTCACAACTGTTTTTTTTACTTATGACCAAAGATTACAGAATAAAAATATAAGATGTTTCACTCGTTCGAATTTATCGCGTAAAGCACCGATGCCGCTGGTGACTTGGATGGTAAAGTACGTCGCTACGTCCTTACTTGCATTTAACTTGGCATATTATACGGGACGTCGCCCGTCGAGCGCTGTTATTTTAGAACGGTGTTTATTGGTTGTTCGTGTTTTATATTTATGTTTTATAGAATTTTAAATTTATTGATTAATTGTTGAAATGAGCAAAAAGTCATATTAATATTTTTCTATTTAATAGCAAAGCTTAAACACTAAATTTTTTGTAATATTTGCTAATACAAAATTTCGGATTTATTTTTATAATAAGGATATCATATAAACAAATACATAACGCAAGAAAACACAAAAACTCAATTCTATAGCTACAAAGTGGAATTGGTCAGTTCCTTTTGAACGAATTTACTAAATTTTATTTTCATCATCCATGTAATCAATTTCCTTTCAAATATTATGCAAGTCTCTATACCAGAGTCCGTATATATTTTACTCTCAAATGTATATTGAGAGATTTGAAAGACAGTAGATTAAATTTAACACATAAACCAAACTCCAAACTTAGTATTTTATAGTCTATATAGAAAGGACAAGGAGTAATAAATCATTCATTT
>CAJUYH010011076.1:0-11476 GCA_910591685.1 Galerucella tenella
TTCATTGATTTTACCGATAATATAAATTTTTTGTGTAAGATAAAAAAGGAAAATAATATTTCCCGTTTTTATGATTTTTTTCATATATTTATGATGATGCGCTCGATTTACACATTGCCGGTTCGCTGTTGTTTTGAAAAAAATACAAATTTAATAATTAAATTTTCGCCGCGGGGCATGGCTGCTTACAGCGGCACACACTATCTGTAACAAAAGGAACAATCAATTAGTTAATTTTTACAGACTATTCATTATAAATAATGTGGAACAAATACATTTCTACTAATACGTTCTGACAACAGTTTATTTTTTTTGCGCGATCGATTAAAACTTGTTACCCAAAAATTACTATTAAAATCTGTTCGTACATTATTATCAAGTGACTAAAAAGGATCATTGAAGGGTAGCCATAAACAAGCAATGAAATAATATCTATGTCCTGGTTTTGTACTTTGAAAGCAGATAAATTACGGTCGTTACTCAAATATACCGGGTGATTCATTAAGAATGTCCAATCTCTGAATTGTAGATTCTAGACCTCAAAATATGATGATTCTGCTCACCTTTGATTTTACGAAAGCGGATCATAAAGTGGTGGTCATTTTGAGCATTTGCTTTGAAGTTTTTTATTTTTGTTTACAAATTTGTTGTTACATATTTAAGGAATAGTAAAGTTTTTTATGAAAAAATTAAAATTTATTGAACTTTTTAGAAGCAAATAACTCGATAACCGATTGAGTTACACGAATAAAATTATGATTCCTCATGCCAAAAAACGCAAAATTGCCAATTTTCTAAGAGAAATTGTGAAAACATAAAAAATTATTGCGAAAATCAAAATTTAAATTTAAACTTTGAACACCCCGTACCTCGGAGACTAGCAATATTTGCATAAGGCATGTTGAGCAGAATCATCATATTTTGAGGTCTAGAATCTACAGTTCAGAGATTGGACATTCTTAATGAATCACCCTGTATATATATAATATATTATCATTGACCCAAATACCATTTTTAATGGTGTAGGGTGAAACATTTCAATACATTATGTTATTCTGTAGTAATGTCTTCATGAACAAACTTGGCCCGTTGTTCCTTATTTCTTGCTAATATTTTTGCCTTATTGCATTCCATTTTTCCAATTATGCTGTCAAATGTTTCTCTCGGCCTCCCGCGTTTTCTCTTATTCATATTTCTTGTCTCCCAAACTTGTCTGTAATTTGACATTCTTTGTAGGTGTCCCCACCATCCCAATTGTCTTGATTGAATATACTCAAGTGTCGATTTTATTTCTAGATTCTTTCTTATTGTTGTATTTCTTACTTTATTTATTATTTTTACTCCTTCAACTCTTCTCAGATATTTCATTTCTACTGCTTGTATTTTGCTCTTCTGTCCGCCTGTCAGTGTCCATGATTCACAACCAAATTTCAGAATGGGTCTATAATATATGGTCTTAAACACACTTAGTTTGGTCTTCATTATTGATATATCTTTTTTGTTTATAAAAGCCTGATTCATTGCGTAGTACAATTTCAATGTTTTTTGCACTCTATCATTTATTTCTTTTTCCTGTCTTCCGTTCTCTTGTAGTTCTACACCTAGATATTTGAAACTTGTTACTTGTTCAATTATAACATTGTCTACTCTTATCTGTATGTTTTTATGTTCCTTTCCTATTGCCATAGCTTTTGTTTTGTTTTTATTTAATTTCATACCTTATTGTTCCAGTGCACAATTCCAAATCTCAGTTTTTTTGTAAATCAACTTCCTTTTCAGTCACAATGACTATATCATCTGCAAATGCTCCTTCCGACACTTGTACCATTTCCATGAATCTGTATCCTACCTTAAATTTTTCAACTTTTACTTTACATTCCTTTATTACCTCATCAATATATATTGTGAACAGTGTAGGACTTAGACCCCTCCTTGCCTCAATCCTTCTTTTGTTGTGAAATCTTCTGAGATGCTATTTTGGTGTATAACAAAATTAGTGTTTTCACTGTATATATTTTTCAATACTCTGATCATTTTATTTTCTATTCCTCTTTCTGATAATATTTTCCATAGTCTATTTCTTGTTACTCAATCAAAGGCCTTTTCCATGTCAATAAAACCTAAATATACTTCTTTGCCTCGCTCTATTGTTTTCTCCATGATCTGCTTTAGTGTGAATATATGATCCTGAATACTCCTTCCCTTTCTAAATCCACTTTGGCATTCTTCTAGTTTATTTTCTGTTACTGATTTAATTTTTGTGTCTAATATAATATTTGTTCGTAAATTTTCATAGAAACATTAAGTAAATTGATTCCTCTGTAGTTATTACTCAAATAAAAGTTTTATAATTTCTTTTTTTTATAAATAAGTTTTTTACTCTGTAATCCATTCAGTCATCAAGAAACGTAAAACGCAGTAGTTGTGATGGATGTGTTATTTCCACACCAAATTGCTTCCGTCTGAGTCCTTGCAAGTTCTCACAGAAGCAGAGTATGTGAGTAGATGTTTCAAGGTAGAGTTCACATTTTCTGCACATAGGTTCACTAACTTTGCCCATTTTATGCAAATGCTTCCTCAGGGTAGTGTCCAGTCATCTCGTCGGTAACTATCTTCAAATTTCTCTTACCCAGTTCAAGCAGCCTGGAGGAGAGTTCCTTATTCAACTTGTTCAGTAGACTCTTGGTATGGATCCTTGTGTCAGCCTCCAACTGAGTTGGTGTTCCTTAACTAACCAGTTCCCGACTTCCCCTCTTATATAATCCTTTGTGATTCCACAAAACGGTTCGGGACCTGTGACCTACAGCCGTATTCATAGTCAAAGTTATTGGCTACTTAGACTCTACTAGTTGAAAAATCCCAAATATCTTATTCATAGACGTACTAAGTTGGTAACGTTTTCAATATTTAGCAGCATGTTTGGGTATGTTTAGGTGCGTCCTATAATGACATAAAAGTTTGTTTTTTTAATTCACCAATCTATCATTGATTGTAAGTCTGTTTCATCGTTTTCAGTTGGAAGAAAAAGGATAGACTGTGACATCGCTGATGAAATGGTGAATTTAAAAACGTTATCTATATGCATTTTTTGACAAAAGGTGAAATTAGTGTTCGCTGGGTATTAATAATCAAGTTATTTCAATTAATAATGCTTGTAAATATACAGTATATGAAAATGTTTAATTTAATTTATGAAAGTAATAAAGGAAATTTTGTATTGATTTTATAATTCATGATAAAATTAGCCATTACGAATTGATCAAGTTACGACGTATAGATAACCGATTATGTGCTTACATGCTTTAATTAGTTCGGTTTTTCGGTTGGTCCAACAATGTGTGGATGGTAATCACCTTTTGAAGTTTTTCAAAAAGCCAGAAAACGTCTTGAAATCTCAATTAATCGCTTCAGAATAGCTACAAGCTTAGAAATATGCGAAGCAATAGGGTACAAGCATAAATTTTGCTATTGGTGGGAATTGACGCTTTATCAGGTCTCCTAACACCTTGCATTCCTATTTTTTCAAAAAAATATAAACTCAACTTTTAAAACGACTTTAAAAATCATAAAATTCAAAAGTCCGCCAAAACGCGCTTTACGTCATAAAGATGGCTGCCCCATCCGTTGACGCCACTCGATTTGTTTACGTTCTTATTCGCGTATCACGCTCTGACTTTTTGTGACCTAATTTGTTTCTGAAAACTTTAAAAATGGAAGCCGAAAAAAAAACTTGGTATTCCAAGTATTGCATTGTTTCAATTTGTAAATCAGCGTCTATTAAAACTCCTGACAAAATATTTTCTTTCAAAAGTCTTAAAATATCCTCCGAAATATCGAATATTTATGTCCACTTTCCACTTTACGTTGACTTTTAGAAATAAAAAAAGCACACACAAACACGTAATGGTCTCTAACAAACATAGTATATTACGTAACGTGTGTGGTAAGGAGCAGCGGCGAGTGCGTAAGATGCTCTACTACACGAGTTACGTACCATACTTTACCTACGACCTACTTGTACTTGTATTTTTCATAAGAAGCATAAGAAATAACAGTTACATAATTAGAGGTGCTTGGTAAACTCCATCTCTATTACTCTATTACCAATGAAAGAAGCACAGTAAAGAACTAACGTTTAATCATTATTATTATATTGTTGATAATCGAAAGTCCATTTTTCAATTATAATCATTACATATACATAGCCCTTTGTGCTTTTCACAGTTAAACGTGGACATATCTAATGTTTTCAAATAGTAAATTTTGAATAAAATAGAGACGTCTATTGACAGTTGCTAAGATGTTGCTAGGGAAGCCGTGCGATTTACTTTACAGCTGTGCGTTTTTTTTACAGTGCGTGATAGCTGTCATTACATTGATACCGACTGTGTGTTATTGACTGATTACAGGGGGGGTCGTAGGTAAATGATATTTTTACGTCGATGAAGCAATTAATAGTTAATTAAAATATAATATAAACACAAAACTACACAGAACCTAATGCAATACCGTCCATATTGACAAAAGTGAACAAATTGTATGACATCACACATATCAACGGTAGCGTTCGGAAATACTCAGGTTGTGGTCGGAAAGTGCATTGAATTTTGAATTTTATTTTAAAATTTGGAAGTAATTTCCAATGGAAACTGGTTTATTCCCTATTATTAGTTATTTTTGATACTAACTTTACTATTACAAATTAATATCTAAGCAAAATATGAAATATGCGTGTAAATGTGTTTAGAAGCAGTTTTCGGCATTTTGTGAAGAGCGAAAATATGAATTTCGTAAGGAGAAAAGTAATTTTTTTTGTTACTTTCAACACTAATATCATAAACAGCTATTTTTCAAAATTATACACATACTTTTCCACACTTATATAGTATATTTATACATATTGATTTTTAAGTAAAACAGTTTTGGATATTTTTTCATTTTCATTCATCTTGCATATTATGAACTAACTTTTATCATCTGACATTGCCATGAATACAAGTTGTCATTTTTTGAAATTTCGGGAACTAGTGTATATCTTTTATTACAATTGTAAACGATGGCTAGATACGAAAATAGTAACCAAGATATTTAAATTCTACAATTTCATCGAGGATGTCAAAAAATTATGCACAAGGTAATTTAAAAAAAAATACTCACATCTAGTATCCGCAGGTTATTAAGTATTCACCTAGCTTTTCTACCACTGACGCTGCTTGTTGAGGTTGAATTGGATCTTCGTAAAGGGATACTACAACGGCTGAAACAAAAAAATTTAGATTAGAAAAATCACATAATAATCCATCCAATGAAGTAAAAAATGTTGATATCGAAAAATAGTTCGAAAATTATAGGGATAAACTTAAAACTGTTAAGAAAGTTCTCGATTGCTCCCTAATACATGTTTGGTTGTGTGTAAATTAGTCAGTAATTAGTTATAAACAATAAATAATCAATAAACAAATTGAACAACTAGAGAAATGCTTAAATGAGGGTTTTTGGAACTTTAGTTCTTTACGTCAGGTATGTTTGAGCGACGGGTCGCGACGCAAAAGATCTGACCGTTACGTTACGCTACGTTACGTTGCTTCGTTATGTGCCTTGCTTGCGTGCTTGTACTGTCTCCTTAGTCTCTCTCTCGTTTACGAAGCAGCGATTCATATGCTCCGGCCGGGATCCGAACCCGGGCCGCCCGTGTGGAAGGCGAGCATTCTACCACTGAACCACCGATGCTATATTAAAATTCTATGCAAAGCTGGTATTCGCAGTGATGGTGATCTACTTGAATTTGTTCGCATACATTTTTACTATTATTTCCATAATTTTTTTTTGCGCGATTGATTTTTTTTGTTCATTTCGAAGAAATTTAAATTATTTTTTGGGCGACGACCCAGCACTGTAGTGGAACGCATTCTGATGCGATAATCACAGTCAAGCAAGGTCGGACATGGTTAGTACTTGGATGGGTTACCATGACAGGGAAAACCATCGTATAGGGCCCGTACAGCCTGCAGCGAAACACTTTAGACTACTAGGGTGCACTTTAGACTACTAGGGTGAGTAGCATATCACAGCTCGCAGGCATTATACCAATGAGCACGAGGTATAATGTAGATATGCCGTCTTTCGGAGGAGACGTAAAACCGAGGTCCCGAGTCCATGGATGTTGGGCTCGTTAAGGAACGCTACCACTGGTTGGAACACTAGTGGGTTCGCCAAAATTTCCGGTTAGGGGTAGAGTGCTCCCGGCGTCGGTGATTAGCCTCAGTCGCAGAAATAGACCGACGTTAAAAAACAGAATAAAAAAAAAAAAAAAAAAAAATTATTTTATTCGAAGTTTATTTCAATACGATCGCGCAAAAAATGGTATAAGCATCTCGTACGTTATGGGTAATTACAACGTTTGTATGTAGATTCCTCTCGTAAAATTGGACAATATGATATGAGGATTAAGTGGTCTAGCACATTTACTTTTCGAAATACAGGGTGTTGAAATTTTGAAAACTTGAATGTTTTAATTCGATAACTTTAAAAAATGGATGGATAAATTGATTTCACATTTGGCAGGTTGTTTTTAAATGTAAAAGGGAATATTTTGAAAGAATTAGTAGTTTGTGCAACTAGTGTGGATATGATGGCCATGTCGCACGAGGACGAAGTTTGAGCACGACGCCGTAGGCGGAGTGCTCAATCGTTCAAGTGCGATATGGACAATCCACACGAGTCGAGCAGCATATTTTATGTTTCCACTAATTTTGTGGTAAACGTACAGTTCTTGAATGTCCAATTTGTATAATGCTACGGTTTCCCTCTTTAAATATACGATGCTGTTATAAGTAGATGTTGCCAGTCGGACTCCCTCATGAAGGGTACCGTACCATTATCTATTCTATAATAATGAATATTCTGCTAAATATTTCAAACGTCTACCTGTTGTCGTTATTAATATCAAGCATAATAATTATTTAAAAATGAAATTAATAAAAAAAAAACTTCTTCAAGGGGAATCGAACCCGGGTCTAGCGCGTGAGTCTGGTTTGCTTACTACTCGGCCACCGAGGCATATGCAAATTGTTTATCTATAATTCTATAACGTCAAATGTATTACATAATTTTTGCTTAAAAGGAACTAAAGTTCCTACCCTGTGTCCCGCGACACGTTCTACTTTTTATTTTGGCCGCTGATTGAATTTAGCAACATAAAATACATAAGAACATGCAAATATTTTAGGTAATTGATTTTTATGGGTAACTCGCAGCCTACGTCAAACCTTCTGTAGCTAACTTCTCTTTTAGGGTATATAAACATCAATAGCGGACATAAAAACCCCTGTAATATTGTAACTTATTTTGAAATATGAAGCTTCAATCGTACGCCTACAATTTTTGTATTCAACTTTTTTTGTTATCTTTCATGATAACAAACCTACTGAGCTTTATCACACCAATTAATGAACCCTGTATATTTTATTTTTTCAATTTTTTATTTCAAATAAGGATAAAACTGGATGGGAAACGCTTATTTGAGTGTATAATACATTATTAATTATCTGTACTTAACACAAAACATCTGGTATAAAGGTAAAACACCGATTTAGAACATTAAAATTGGCAAGTGCATCAAAAATGTACGCGCAAGTGTAATAGTTCAACGCGTCAGTGTGAGTTTGTGTTTAGGTATGTTGACCCATATGCATTAAAAATACACGCCGGGACATTCCAACAGCCTGACACTCTATACCAACGAAATTTGTGTGAAAAACGTGATGTCGATAATACGTGACGCTCCATTTTTGGTCAATGAGAATTTTTTTTTCCAAGTTATACGCTCTCGTGATTTTGTCACAACAGAAAATATCTGGCTAAATATCTGCTCGTAACTATTGAGCACATATTTATATAACATTTTAAACATTTTTCATACGAAAATATTTTTTTTCTACAATCACATTGAAAAGTAGGCTTTTTCGCGTGCCATTTACAACGAAAAGTTGACGTTTCTTGAGGAGAGTTACTTTACGCTCGCCGAGCTTAAAAAATTGCAAAGCGCTCGTTGCCCATAACAACCGATACTACAAACATAAGAAGGCCTTAATGTGAAACAATAACAAGCCACACATTTTTCAAAATATATTTTACTATATAATAGAATAATGCAATAATATAACAAGCCACTTGACAGAGTGCTTAGCTATTTGTCAATAAATGCCGCCACAATTCAGAAATCATGTTGTTGCAACTCTCTACTTTTCAGAGACTATTTGTGTTGAATGGTGACAAGCCACAGAAAATGGCGGATGCCGATTAGTTCGTGCTGTAGTGTTTTGCTATAAAGTTAAGAAATGAGCAGTTTTAGTGATGATGTTGAATCACCCGTAGATGACAGTGATCTCGATAAGGATTATAGTCCTAGTGACAATGAAAATCAACTTAATAATCAGCAAGTAAGCTTTTTTTAAATAATGTGGCTTGTCACAGTTTTGCACTTGAGCATTCTAATGTAAAAAATTAGTAGCTTGTTATACTATTGCATTTATATTCTAGGAGTCTGATGTAAATGAAGTGAAGTGAAGATAGTGAGGGCCCAACTAAGACAAAATGACCTAAACCTAATTCCCCCAAACGAACTACCAAAAGCAGGTGGAGACAAGAGAATGTAGACAGAGATTTTGCTCTCATCGAAAAGCGCCACAAAAAGTATGCCCCACTTATCTACTCCCCAAGTGATTGGCACCAAGTTATAAGAGAATCGAATATAAAACAGCCCTTTAACTTGACAATCAAAGTGATTTTCTGAATCTCCAACCCATCCTAACTAACATCAAAAAAAATCTGCGTACGGAAGACAACGAAAACCTCAATTTCTGTAGTGCATTTTCCTTTCATTTTGAACCTGATAACAGTAATAGTATATTTCATTACCAGTACAGAAATGAGGATTTTTCCGTGCGCGCGTGACAAATTCTCGTGTGAGGCGCAGCCGAACACGGGAAGTCATGCAAGAACGGAAAATCCATTTCTGGACGAGTAATGAACGATATTTTTTATTATACTTAGGTACCTGAAATCAACATAAACAAAAAATATCGCAAAAAATTATTAAGAAAATCGGGAATATTTATTTTTATTTTTAAAACAGTAAAAATGTAAGTACATACAACTCAAATTAACAAAAAAAATACAAGTAGGTAATTCTAAGAAAATTAATTTTGGACAGAACCGTTATTATTAATAGTAATATTTATTGTACAATTCGTATTATTGTTGAAGCTCAATCCCTTTTGCATTTCTTTTTGTTGAACTAAATAAATCGTTGCTATAGACACATTACTCGTTTCTTTTTTTTCTTCGGGTTGCCATAGGATATCTAGTATTATGGATATCTATGTTTATTATTAAGCGCACGGAAATAGGGATCGGAAAAAAATTTCCGTGCGCTGTTCCGAAAATGTCATTTACTGTATTTTATAAACAGTTGAAAATGTAGTATTTTCTGTTAAGTATAATAAAAAGTAATTTACGTGATATATGCCGTCAATGACAACTAAAAAAAAGTCTTTATCACTAAAAAAGGACTTCCCACCCAGACATTGCTTTCTGAATTACGCCCAATATACTTGGAACCAATAAAAATATCAAAAAAGAAACTGGATAATGTCAAATCATTACTACCTTATGTCATGAATTTTTTTCTTCCTCACAATGCTCATTTAATGAAAACCCTGAAATTGAAGGCGCTGACGAATTCGAAATAGTTGAGTGATGGAAGTTCCTTTTAACCTAATTTTTTCGTACTTTTAACCAAAGTGGTTTCAAAGTTTTTAATGTTTTGTTTTGAAACAATAATGTAACAAGCCTCATTTTTTTAATAAAATGTTTTTTTCTGCACAAATGTCATTTTTTTTTATTCCGAGTAATAGCAGAATTTGAATACCAGTACTAGTCGTAACAAAGTATATAACATTAATCATCCAAAAATCTCCGATTGATTTTTAATATTTTTTTGAAAATTTAAATTCGTTTTCCCAACAATTTACCTTATGTGGCTTATCATTATTTCGCATTAAGGCCTTATTGTATTGACAATGGCAGTGACAGTGACATCATAGAGCAACCTGGCTAGGGAGTGTTTTTAACTTCTGAAAATCTTTTAAAATCTAATAAATCGCTGTTTTGTTAAGTTCTTAATGTTTTAAATAATTAATTAGTGTGATTGCGATGTTACCGTATCAAGTTTTTTATCGCAAAACGCCAGTAAAGCCATCGATTATCAAATTGATTCCCGGAAGTAAACAAACAGTTTCCTTTCCTTTACTTTATCTGCGCATTTGCGTAAAGTGACATATGCGGCAGGTTAAGTATTTTGACTTTGAATTTACTCGAAAATCATCATCTTCTGTCAGTGTCATGATTCTCCCTATTACCGCTCCATAATAGTTTTCTTGCGATTTATTTATAACAAATTATTGTTGGAACTCCTTTGACTTCAGGAATTAACTTTTATAATGCTTCAGGGTGTACCTTCAATTTAAATATAACAAATAATAAGTAGATTTGTTCTATATGTGCTGTTTACTTTGTCATAATAAAATGCAATGAAATATACCTCAGTTTCTCATATTCTGAATTCTGAGCAGTTGGCGATAAAATTTTGTATGTACCACGTCAGTAAAGTGTCTTTATCGGACTCGCATGTTATTCGCCTCGCTTCGCTCGTCCCATAATTTCAGACTCGTCCGATAAAGAATCACTTTACTGCCTTGGTACATAAATAACTAATGTGTTTTTTGCTTAATTGTTGTGCCACGTTCTGAATATTTTGCATATACTGGCCTGATGGCCCTGCTAGCTGAGGCATTTTTAATTATAGAATAAGAAGAAGTACATTGACAGTATTGACAATAATAATTATACGTTTAAAATTTTATAAAGTATATATTTGACAGGTACTTGAGATAAGAAGTATGAATTTATCAATTTTATTAGTTATAATTAGTGGAGTCAATGAATACATAAAACAGGCAATCTTCGGAAGTCCTCAAGAACAGCTTCGATTTTGAAGTTTTTTTTTTTTAAATTTTGTTTTTTTATATTCTTTAAAATCAGAAACCTCTTGGAGTGGGGACGGAACTATTTATCTTGTTTAAACAATATCTGTGATATTTATGCACAAAAAAATTTCTACTATACAATATCCATTAAAAACTTGTACTTAAATATATTAATGAATGTTATAAACAATTATTTATAAGTTTGTTCTGTGTAGTAATGACATGGAATTAATTTGTGGACCAAAATAAAAAATTTTTCCGCAAATCGCTAGGAAATTTTGACATTCCTGTCAAAATTTCTTGAAGAAAAAGTCAGGACTTCCTTACTGTAAGGAAATGATATTTCCGTACAGTTGTTAGTGTTCTACATAAATGATAGAAATTTCTTTGGCAATAATTCTAATGAAGCAGTATTCACTGCCTCAACC
>CAJUYH010011077.1:0-11475 GCA_910591685.1 Galerucella tenella
GATGTTCTGAGATCCTGATCCTTGTCGTATAACATCCCCACAAACCAAAATTTATATTGACAACAATTAAGTAAATCGTACCTTGTATTTATTTCACCAAACACTGATATTCTCTATATTTAGATAATTGTTGCAATTTTTCACTTAAAAAATGGAAAATTTAATGAAAACTCACCCAATCCAGTCTTTTCTTTAAAAAGTAACGGCGTGTTGAAGCCGTGCCTTTGAAAATAGGCCACGTTCAATTCGCTACCGTGCATTTCTTTGACAATATTGTGTGAGGCGAAAGAGGGATCCTCGAGTTTTTCCTGCAAATTAAACGTCCGATGACCTTCGATGTCTTCCTCACCCACGGCCCAGTCTTCCGAGTACAATTTCTTTTGTTTCCTTTCTCTCTGTAACGAAATATTAAATATGTGAGACTATTTTTATTGAAAAATAGTTAAAATAATTTTTTTTTATACCACAGACAAGTTGGAACTTGGAAGTAATAAAACTGATTTACTGTTAAATGCCGTTGTCGAGGTGTTATTGGTTGTGAAAAATAAGTTGAATATACAAATTGTTTTTGAATTATGATCAAGTCTTTCTTATGACAAAATTTTTTCAGAGATATCACCCCTAAAAGGTGCAGACTAAAATTGAAGTTGAATTTTTTTTTCTCAAATTTTAATTCAAATTTTTTAGTACAATCATTCTATAAGCGTGAAAAAAGGTATTGATATACAATAGGGACCAAATCATTTTCCTACGATAACTACCCAAAGTAGGCCTTTGCACACTCAAATCTAACCGCAAAGTTGAGCTGTCAAAATTTGACATTATTGGCACTCTTAAGCAGAAAGTAACTTTGGCGCACGCCTAATTTTATTCATAGATATAAAAGAGAGCTAGTAATAATTTTAATATACACTGTAGAATAAAATATTTTAGTTGATTTTCTAATATGTTAAAGCATCCAACAGTATTTTCCGTAATAATTTAATGAGAAATAGGGAAATCTAAGAAATATCTAACATTAATGTAATAAGTGTTGCCTACGTACATAGGTTCATGAAACTGCAATCTGGAAATGGCAATTAATTTTATTTTGGTGTGATCCTAGAAAAAATCTTGTGTGTTTCGAGCAGAAAGTCTTTTGGTAGTATTTCTGTCTCGATTGCCATAGTACTACTTTCTGCTCTTGATACTCAAGTAGCTATTGTTTTATTGATAATAAATTAATAAAAAAATTTTTTTTAACAGTCAGTTTTAAATAACAATAACTACGGGACAGAATTTATAAACAAAGAAATTAGGAATATGGAGCTAATTGTTAATAACCAATAATAATAATTCAACTTATATAATTTTTTTTAAATTAACGATACCTACCTTGTGTCAAGGATTTTTTAGAAAGAGTCAAGAAAATTGATAATCAATAAAATTCACTATTCGAACTAGCTTTAAATCTAAGGTAAATACTTATTTACAATCACTACTTTTCCCATAAAGTGGCCTAATTTTCTTTACCAATAAAAAGTGGTTCCACATTTTATTTCGGGGAGGGGAAGGCAAAAAAAACAAAAAAATGAAAAGATATTTATTCCCTTCCCCTTCCCCTTCTCGAAAAAAGTATCAAATTATTTGATATATGTCTATCTATATAAATACATAATATATTTATTCCCTTCCCCTTGTCGAAAAAATATAAAATAATTTGCATTGCACATGAAGCTTTCCAAAAAGGGGAAGGAAATAATTTTTTTTGTTTTTTTGCCTTCCCCCTCCCTGAAATAAAATGTGGGACCACTTTTCATTGATAAAAAAATTAGGCGACTTTTTGGGAAAAGTGGTGATTTTAAATATTTACCAAATCTAACAATTAGTTTAGATCTAAACTAACGATAACCAAACCAAATAATGAAGAAAAACCTTCAAAAAACTGCATAGGTATATTATACTGTGAATACGACAAATTTTATTTAGGTGAAACATGTGGACCATTGAATATTCGAATAAATGAACATAAAATAGTATATTAAATACCAAGTGTTAAAAACGTTACTTTAGTCACGAGTGGAACGAATCAGAACGAGTAAATAAAGATGTTTTTGACACTAGGTGCTTACTATATTTTTTCTACGCACTCAGGAAAAAACATGGTTATATTATATTATTTTAATACATAATATGACAGACAATGACTGACGTGTCATTGAAAAATCAAATGAATCAGAACTATAAAATTATGACGGAATATTAAATATAAATTACAGAAGATACACTTGATGCGACGTTTAGGAAACAAAAGATAAACGAGATGTGACTTTCCACAAAGTGACGTTTTGCGAATGTCAAACCCGTGTTTTAGGTGCGGTTTTAGTGACGGGAGTAGAAAAAGGTATTTATTTACGACCACCTTTAAAATTAGGCACTTACGAACCAAAAAAAAATTGTGTGAAATCATGCATTATACATACGTTAAAAAGCGTGCGTAAATGAACAACGCTTTTTATATGGAACTTTGCCTTGAATTTAGTCGTTTGTTGTATAAACTTTTTTGTTATCAGTAAATTTGACAGAAGTGTCAGACATAGTAAAAAATATTTGTTACTTTAAAAAAAGACAAATTACCCAATGTTATAATTAGTAATTTAAATAATTATCCTCATTTTACTGTAAATATGAATTTAAATAATTAGAATTCGTTGTGTATATATTTGTTTATAGAAAATTTATTTTTATGTTTTTTAACCCCTTCAAATTTTTTTTATTTTTTCTTCATGTGGTCGTAGATAAAGTTTTGTATGACACTTGTGCTTGAAGTACTTTTGCGCACGAGTTGCGAAAACGCAAAGCACGAGCGTAACGTTTCGCAACTTGTCGCCTTTCACGCACTTGTATCATAAATAACTATTATTAAGCGTTATATTATAAGTAGTAATACCCCTAGGGTCTTGATAATACCGAGATAATTTTGTCATAGAGAATGAAAGCGTGTTGCTTGATTAGGTTAGGCCGAGGACTATTATCTTTGAGCAACACGCTTGAAGGATTCTCTACGACAAAATTTTGAGTATTTATCAAGACCCGAGGAGTATTCGATAAGAAATTTTTTTACTTTGTAGCTTTCAAAAAATTGATTGCCAATCTGATGTTTAATAATTTTCAATACAAACTGTATCAATTTTAATCAAATAGTCTTCATTTTTATTTAAAACTACAGTTGTGAAAAGTACAATTGGTAATTGAAGATCAAAGAAGTATAGCTTTTTTCTACAGAAATGATGGGGTATCCAAATTGAATAAGTGAGTTGTAAAATAATGAGCGATAAAAAATTTGTAGCTGATTTCATCTAATTCATATGGCGCATGTGGCGACATCTACGAGTTAACTCAAATCCTCTACCGCATTCTTGTTTACCCTTACAAAAACTAGTTCATACCCAATTTTCAAGCCATTATGTAGAAAAGTAGCTGATCTATTAACGAAAATCTATTTTATTTTTTCTCTTTAACATCCTGTACCTCAGTAAGGAGCAGACTAAGACCCATTATTGTTAATGAAAATATTATTATTTTGGCCTTCTGAACGTAGATTTACAATTTGGCCCATTACTTATGAATCATCCTGTATACAAACCAGCCTGGAGGATATGAGTGGCCCAAAAGTCTGGAAACGGTCAATTATCTCGTAAATAGCTTGTCCTAATTGTAAAAAACTTGGGGTACACCTTTTTTGGGATACGTAGATTCCAGATTTGATATTTGCAATGTTGCCAGATTTGCTGTTTCTTTTATATTATTAGTAGCTTTGGCTTTTTCAAATTTATAACCCGGTATATTCAGTCATTATTGGAATCTTCTATTCAATACGAGCTCAACCCTATGTAACAATTACGATTTTATTTAGAATAGAAGGTCGCAAATACATAAAACAGTGCAAAATATTTTTATTTTTAAAATGAATTGCGAGAAATTGAAGGGCTGCAATATGCAAAAGCAATGTTTCGGCGGGCACGGCTCTTTGTTTTTTCATCAAAAGATTCCGATTTGATATCTGCCCCCCCTAATAAAAAAGTCTGCGCACGCCTATGGTGCATATTATGGAGGACTTTTCTGTCAATTACTATTTGACTTAAAAATGACAAAATACTATATTTGCAAACTTTGTCTCTCAATAAGTTTTTTTTAGAGATTTGGCATCAATGAAAACTTTTTAACATTACATTTTTATAATGGCGTTTCTATCATTCATACCAATTTTCAGAACCATGCGAATTACTTTACTTTAAAAGTCTAATTTGACCGGACTATTATTTTGTACACAACGCAAATAGAATATATTAAATGATTCATAACTAAAAAGTGCATTATTAATTCAATTTAAACTTCCCCTAAAAATGTAAGATGTAATTTTTCAAAAAAATCTCCTTTAAAAAATATTTAAAAAAATTTGTCCGGTCTTGTTAATTAAAAAACTCCTTAGTTGCAACTTCAGTCATAATTTTCAATAAACCGAACGTTACAAAGCAAAAATTTGAAAAAAAAGACGAACAGTAAATACAAAATATAATTAAATCAAAAACTACCCTAACAACGGTCCCCCCAACTCCCCAACTGTTGAACCTCGACATATAACTCGCACGATACTATACACTGAATCAATAATTCCAATAGAATTTCATATAAAAAAATACACACACCAAAACATCAAATCATCAAAAAAACCATTTTAAAACATCACAAAGATATGTTGGGTAAACTTTCAAAAAAAAACATACCATTCGCGAAATATAGCTTTGTCGATCTTCAGCGGGAGTGAGCTTTTTACCCCTGTACGCCATCTTGAACACTACTAAAGCTCGTAGTTTCAGCTTGGGTACGGGAGCTTTCAGCAAGACGATATTCAACAGTGTTGCCGATATTCAAAACGAGATTTCCTATTTTTATAACAATACAAGTAATATTCATTATAAATTACCCTATCATCTATATTATTATTTTTAGAAAAAAAAGTCTCGTATATAAGTTGTTGGGTTACAGCTGAATTTTCTTAATATTCTATCAAAATTTCAGTAGCGTGCAAATTTGAGGGTATACAAAAAATAATAGTTCTTTTTTAAATGGGACACCCTGAATATTTTTTTTTCTGGTTTCAAAAATATATAATATGTTACTCCTACTTTGTACCGTTTTTGAGTTATGAAATGTTGAAAATCCGAGTTTTAGTAATTACTTTAAAATGAAAAAGATATTAATTATTAAAGTAAGCTATAAAAATGACAACTAATATGTTTGATAAATAAAATTTTTCAGATAAAGTAATTAAAATGGTTTACAGAGAGGTGAAAGATTTTATTGATAATAATAATATACAAGTGATTAAAGCAAAGGTTTCAACTTGAAATTAACATACTAAATGAAAATAATGAAGTCATCTGCAATGTTATTATAAATGATATAAGAAGGTGTTATTCATTATGAATTAACAATAATGGTGGACATCTCGAATACCTTTTATAAGTTATTATTAATAAATTATCTTGAATAAATCTTTGTTTTCTGTTTTGTATAGGTATATATTTTGACTTTTTCTTTCTTACTAAGAACCATTCTAAATTAATTTATATGAAAAATGTCAATTATCAAACATATTAGTTGTCATTTTTATAGCTTACTTTAATAAATTATCTTTTTCATATTTACAGTAATTACTAAAACTAAGATTTACAACATTTCATAACTAAAAAACGGTACAAGGTAGGGGTAACATATTATATATTTTTGAAATCAGAAAAAAAGTCCATTCCAAAAATGTTAAAATATACAGGGTGTCCCATTTAAAAAAGAACTATTATTTTTTGTATCCCCTTAAATTTGCCCGCTACTGAACTTTTGATAGAATATTGAGAAAATTCAGCTGTAACCAAACAATTTTTTTGACTTTTTTTTTTAAAGTAATAATAACGATGATAGGAGATGGGTAATTTATAATGAATGACCCTGTACATACTCCTACTTGTATGGAAAATGTCAAGTATGCATTAAAAAGTGCCTGCTCCCATATTTTTATAATATACAGGGAACTTGTGAACTTTGATTGATATTTTTTTTGTCATGAGTTTTGAATCGTAGTTTGATTTTAGCGAACAATTCGTTCGTTTTGTTAATATAAAAAATTTCACACTGTATATGGTTTTTCAATACTCTATAAGGATTTCACAAAGTACACAAATAGACAACAAAAATGGGGTATTTATTTTTCTCCTCAATTTTTAATTTAAATCAAATCTAATTATAAATTATCAAGTTAAATCATACACCATAAGTTTAAAAAAACTTTTACAAAAACTTAATTTTTAATCTAATTGGCTTTCAAAAAGTACAAACTGTTTTGAATAATACTAAAGAATCTTTAACGATTCATCGATGATGTCATTTCAAAATTTTATTTCGACATTTTTATTAAAGGAAATAAACTAGAGCATTATAAATTTAAAATACACGATAATAGACAATTCATACAGGGTGTTTTCAAATGACACTTACAACGTTTGCATGTAGATTCCTCTCGTAAAATTGGACAGAATGATATAAGGATTAAGAAGTCCAGCACATTTACCTTTCCAAATACAGGGTGTTAAAGTTTTGAAAAATTAAATGTTTTAATTCGATAACTTTAAAATATTTGAATAAATTGATTTGAAATTTGGAAGGTTGTTTTTAAATATAAAAGGGCATGTTTTGATGGAGAAATATTTTTCCATTCTTGATCCAGTGGTGTACATTTGGAAGAATATGTTACCAATCCCCTCCCATTTTTTACGCCACTGACTTTTGAAGCAATTTTTATTCAATTTTGTATTCCTCAATGGTTTTCACGTGAAAAACAAATAACCTTAACCTATGAAAATATTGTAGTTTTCAAGATATTTAATGATTTCATGAAGTCTGCAAAATCACTTTTTAATAATTATTTAAAAAAAAACTTATTTTTTTCAATGACTACCAAGTACTTATGGTTGGAATATGTAACAGGAACTAATTTATGAAACAGCAATGCATCTAAAACATTCGGAGAAGATTGTTGAAAATATTTGTCCAAAACTTGTGATTTTATTAATAAAAGAATTAAGCAGCCAACAAATTACAAGAGATGTTCAAAAGTTTGCCCATTTACATTTATACATAAATTGCAACGTTTTCTCATTGAAAATCGCATACTTTGGAAATACTGGCGATTGCTGGAATTAATTGCTGTAGCTGCATGGATTCTTTCTATTTTTCTTAGAGGGCCTGGTTATAGTTTATATAACTTAATAGTATTTAATAATGTCTCATTTATGAGGTAAAATGAATGAATTTGATACTTTTCAAAATACTTTTAAATAGTCCACAATTATTGGCGATCTTTTCTACAGCCCCTATTGGCCATATGATTTATTGCAATTGGTCCATTAATTTTATGATTGCCGGCAAAAGCGAAGACACTTTGACACAAACTATAACTCTTCTCTTGTGCATAACCTCACGGAATCCTATCATAAGAGATATTCCTCAAACGCACTAAAGGAAAAGTATATTATTGTAATATTTTTGATCTGTATTAATGGATATATGAACATAGCATGATTTAGATTTGGCTCCTTCTGTTTGTCCTTTTGTAGCAAGTACCCTTATCCGTTGCATTTTTTGTTATGTCTATGACGGTTACCTTAGCGTGCAGAGAATGTCCCTGTTTATCATACTTGTTTTTCCCATTTCACTTTCTCCAGCATTTTGGTAGGTTATATAGGGTGATGACTATGCCAACGTTTGGTCATAACAAAAAATATTAATTTAGAACTTGTGTTTTAAATAAAATACAGGGCGATTCATTTAAAAAAATTGTTAAACCGATGGATTCGACTTTAGGCTCTCTCTGTATGTGATTTCTAGATATGGAAGCAGGTCTACTGAATTATGATACTAGAAGACCATCACAGACGTATGGCTGTAGCAGATTAATTTCAAATTGTGCTATTTAAAGTATACGGGGCATTAAGATTTTCAGGACCAAGTGGTCAAAGCTTTTTAAATACTCTGTATAACCAACTACAGCCTTCCATGGCACTGGACTGGTATAAATGGACCTAGAAAGAAGCTGTTTTTTGCCAATATGAGGATATTTTTTTCTTGGTTTTTGTAGACTTTTTAACTGTTTTTCGGAAAATTAATGCATTATGGATGAATTCAACCAACTTTTGCATTGGCATGATGCCATGATTGCTGACTTTGAGGGGGGCTTGGGAAGAAATGAATATTGGAAGAGATGTTCTTCCTCAGACAAATCCGTTTCAACTTTCTGCTAGACAATTTATACAAATTTTTAGATTAACAAAAACCTCTTGTTGAGGATGTTATTGAAATGTATGGAGGCTCCGACAAGGACATCATCCTTGACCATACAAACTAAGGTAAATATGGTGAAACTTTGTTTTTGCTTTTGGTAGGATCACCTAAGCTCTCACTATACTACAGTCATAGGTCATAGGTCATACATAGCATATTATATGTGTGTATACCACAGTTATATTTTGCGTGAGCAAAAAATCAATAGAAAGTAACTCATTTGTTAATGGATACAAAATCAAAAACAGAACTTAAATGGCCGCGAAAAAAAAAGGTTAGGTTGAAGTTGAAAATATCTTATTTGGTTAAAATTCATGGCAAAAACAACACAGTTTACTTATACTGTCAAAATTTTGTACGTTTTGATTGGTAGTACAATTTTGAGAACTTAGACAACACTGTTTCCTTTTTTCCCTCACTCATTTCTATTCGCTGATTTCAAGAATGCTGCTTTTTGGAATCGAGTGAAATTTTGTGGGAATAGAAACGTCAACATTCCCGTGGGGAGTAAAATTTTCAGGAAATTTCAAGAATAGCGACACTGGTGACTGGACACTGTACCCTGAGGAAGCATCTGGGCAAGGTTAGTGGATCTATTTGGAAAAAATGTGAACTCTACGATGAGAACTTACAAGGACTCAGACGGAAGCACTTTGGAGTGGAAATAACACAACCATCACAACTACTGAAGATTCCTCCAGATAACCATGGGTAATGGTACAAAGATTCAGTTCAAGTGCCTGGGCTGTTAAGCCCAATCCAAACGTATGAATGAATGAACGAAATGCCCAATTTAAAAATATGTTGTCCTTCAGAACAATATGGCCGATCTGTCAGTCAGGTATTCTGGAATGGTCTATTGCTTGATTTCAGTTAGAGTTGGTATTCTATAAGTTCCATTTATTGTTATTTATTAAGAACATTCAACATACTATTATGAAAAAATTTAATTTTTTCTAATAACTTTGTAAATTTAAATAGATCCGGCAACACAGTTCGGAAGCCTTTACACTGAAATTGGTTGGAAATCTAATTTCGGGCGCGCGCAGCAGTATTCTTGTATCTTTAGACCGGTGTGTGTGTTTCGACTATAGCCGCATTCTATCCTGCTGTAGTCTATCAAATACGGACGTTTTATGTCTTGGACTAGCGAACAATTTTAGTTGTCGGTAGAACGCTGTTGTAGAAGGTAGTATGGTCTCGACGCTGCAGGATTGGAACGAGTTTTAGGTGAAACAGCAGGGGAATTCATGTCTTATCGACTCCCGACTAAGCTTTAACTGAAATTTTGTTTCTGTTTATAGGTCCAGCAGGGCTATTTTTGTTAAGATTTATCGATTTGCTTTGGCATATTTTTCTATAAAGTCTAAAAAGGTGTATAGTAAGTATATTTCGGTGTACATACGCTTTTCGGTGGTAAAAATAATGATTATTAGGAAAGTAAAATTATTTTAAAGGATGTACTTCACTTCAACAGTTCTAAAACTTTTATACAGCTCTTGTATTTATAAGTTATTGGTATAGTTTATACGATTTCATTTGGACATCATAAAAAAGTTCGGTTAGACTCGAATGGGTTTTGTTTCAACACTGAGAAAACTTTAGTTTTTATTTTTCTGATGAGTTTAGCGACCTTTCAAACTTAACAATCACTTAATAAGATCTTCAAATTGGAATAAGTTTCTTGGTCTCCATATTGACTGAGTAGTACAAAGGACATTTTTTTGAGATGGAATATTATGTCGAAAATCGAAAAAAAAATCGAAAAAATATCGAACCCTAATAATTTTTCTGAATTCTGGAATAAGTTCTGGTAGAGCTTACGACGCAGATGCAAGCATAACGTAGAGTTTTTCGAAATTGGAGTGTTTTACGCAGATCTCTTTCAGTTTTGCTCACACAGAAAAAATTGTAGGAAATCTTATGCTCTATAATATGATTAAAGTACACCTCTATGCAGGATGTGTGAACAGGAAAATGAAACTGTCAGGCTGAGGCATGTCTTATGCGAGTGTCCGGATTTATCGCCAATAAGAGAGTGTGTGTTCGGTGAGTCTTGGCCTAGACCTGCGGAGATGTCTCCTAGTGACCTGTCCACCTTCCTGGGAAGGACAGGATGGACGATGACCTATGAGGATAACTCCTCGGGAGGATGTACAATGGGTCACATGTGGCCTAAATAATGAGCCTACTCTACAGATACAGATGATTAAAGTAATTTGAAAAAAGTGCTACAATATTTTCCACTCGTGTGAAAAATGTCACTTTCCGCACACGTTATGTAATATACTATTTTTTAAATAAATGTTCTTTTGTAGGTACAGAGTTATTCCTTATAAATGTCCCAGCGCTTACAATAGTTATTATTGCATAGACAAAAACATTTTTGGAATAAAAGTTTTGTGGTTATAAACTAATTTTATTATAATATCAACAAAAGTACAGTGGCGTGCCTGGTTTAGGGGACACAAAAATATTATTCTTTTTTTAAATGAGACACCCTTTATATTATTGAATTTTTTAAAATATGTTTTTCTTCTGATTTCAAAATTATACCATACCCCATACCTTACCTCTGTCTTACACCGTTCTTAAAATATTTAATAAAAGTTTTGTCAACATTTAATTAAAATTACAGATAATAGATAATGAACATAACAAAGATAACTTCACAACTGTAAATAAATAATAACTTTTAAAAGTTGTTCGAAGTGTCCACCATTATTTTCAAGTTTCAATACATATTAATTGAAAACGTCTAATTATATTTTGAATTGCATCAGAAATGGCTCGATTGCTTACATTTAGATTAGTTGAATACAGTCATTATTATTATTTATTATGTATTCTAAAAATCCCCAAGAAATGAGCCCATAGGAGATAGATTCTGAAGTTGAACGTCCAAAAAATTATCTACAAGAATATTTTCAGCTTCAGGAGGAATCCTTTCCAGATAGGTAGCTCCAGTTAAATTGAAATAATAAAATATGGGTTCAACAATTTTGTTTCTGTCTTTGATAATATTGACTTTTCAATATTTATAGTAACTAGTTTAATTTACTATTTATCCTTCAATATCTTAAGAACGGTCTAAGTATG
>CAJUYH010011078.1:0-11475 GCA_910591685.1 Galerucella tenella
CAGATTCACAACTAGTTTCTTCACAATTCTGGATTTTTTTATTCGCTAAAACTTGAAAAAGTAAGTTTGGTTCACAGTTTTAGCCTTATTGGTGTTGGTGTGATGAGGAAACACATTTTTTATGGATATGTTCGCTCCAAGAGGTTCAGATCGCAGCAAAAATTGGTCTGTCAAATCAGCATATTCCTAAATATTCACACTTAGTTTGATTCTGTTGGTCTTTTAATAGATCGTAGAAAAAATATAGTATTTAGCTCGGCTGAGTTTTCGTAACCCCTTATTTCAATTGACACAAAATTTGATATATTTATTGATCATCCATGTCAAAGCTGATAGTTAAATTCCATTACAACGCCTTACAAAGTTGACATCTATTGATAACATGTAATTCTGCTCATTATAAACTTTATTAATTATAAAACTGATAAGTGATTCGAAGATACATACAGTCGACAACACTGGCAATGCAGCACAGAGCTTTTGATTAGTTCCAAAATGACATAGTCAGCATAGAACACAGAACACATCATCGGCTGTGAACTAATTTCCGTATGTAGCTCTAAGTATTCCATTGAGATTAGGATTTTCTTCATCAGCGTTATGTGGAGTTATGTATGAATTGCGAACAGTGACAATTATAAAGCCAACGTCTGCACACATATATATATATATATATATACATATATTATATACATCGAAATGGCGACAGAAGGTAGCGGTATGATATTAACTCTTGAGGTTAGTCACAAGTTTCAATCGATTTCTGAAACTTGATCCCATTGTTTCCAGAGTTATTTTAAAAAATCTTTCACCATCATTTTAGATATATTGCAGGAAATTTTGGATATCCAAACAATTTTACTCATCTTTTCATTTCGCTTTTTCAATACTTTTTGTTTCTTTTTCTTTTTCCACAAGATTAGTCTTCAGGTGAATGAATCCAGTCTTCCAGCATAGAGGCTTCAAAACATCGGCACCTCTGTCTTAAGACTTTTTGAGCTCTTGGTTATACCGTTTGCAAAGACGGAGAGACCTGTAGCCCTCATCAAGTTCGACAGTGTTTACACTAGGTTCTTCTAGGACAAATCCTTTGTTGGAATCTCTAGTCCTAGCAGTCTATATTTCCAAATGTGTGAGGCTGTTTCCTCCTTTTCTATGCTCAACTGACAGAAAGGTAATCCTGTAGATGTACAACCATGTGCAGCAATCCAGCTTAGTTGAATTGACGAATATTAACCTGGACACCACCAACTAACAAAACATAAAAAATGAAAACAAAAACACATAAGAGTGGGATGGAGGAATTATTTTAATGATCAATATCGTTGCGAACTTCCTGTGGGTATTTAATGGCATACTTTTTGTTCGAATACTTCCAATCAAGCTAATGCAGTAATTAATTAGAGTAATGCGCATTTTATAACCCTATAATCTGTATCCAATCGCGCCAAAACGCCGAGCGGAGAAATAGGTAATAAATGTCTATCTCTCGAACGAAACCGTCAAACCGAAATTATATTTTATCAAAATTTCACTGTAATTGGGAAAAAAAATTGTAATTATCTTGATTGGAGCAACAAAAAAAATTGTATAAATAAAACAAAATTGAGTGGATATAGGTGGGTTAGCCATTTCAATATCAGTAGATGATAATTTAGACCAGGGTCGATAATTTTTAAGACAAAAATAAATAATAGTAGGATGGAACCCATTAGAAAAGGAGGGGAATATGATATAATTGGAGAAAAAATAAATTACGAGCGATCCGAGTTCGGGAAGTGTGAGTTTTTAAGGGTAAAAATGGCTTATCTCGATCTCCGTCAAAACTACAAGTCCTATGGAAAAAATTGGGACATAATAAGGTAAGTTTTCACAAAATTTCGTAGAAAAATGCTTTTTCCGCAAATCGCTAGGAAATTTTGACATTCCTGTCAAAATTTCTTGAAGAAAAAGTCAGGACTTCCTTACTGTAAGGAAATGATATTTCCGTACAGTTGTTAGTGTTCTACATAAATGATTGAAAACACATTGCTTATAAGGAATTAATTTATATTTTGAAAACATCAAGTCATTGCTGAATACATTTTTAAGATCAATTTGTTATATTTACAGTAATTTGACAGTTAGTACAATTATTGAACATTGGAGGAACACTCTTAGAACTATGAGAAACATTTTGGACAACATGCAGGGTGGTAGGGTCATTTTGTTGAATATTTTGTACTGTGAAAATTTTATTTGCCACCTCAACCTTATTGTTAAGCGATTCTTCGATATATCCTTCAGCAACGTTTGATGACTTCCATCCGCCATGCCTCTTTAAACTAGTTATGTCGGCACCAGAGTCAACCAATATTGTTGCAGAAGACCGACGAAAGCAGTGACCAGTATATTCTGTCGGATTTACCAAGTTCAAATAAGTAGCAACTATTTTGGGCATTTTTCTAAATTGATGAATTCCTACCACTTGTCTACAACCCTTTCCGCTTTGATATTTAAAGAAAAATCGGTCACTGTTCATATTTTCTGGTCTTAACGAAACATACTTTCGATAAACATTCAAGTAGATCTGATTAATTACAAATGATCTTGGTTTGTTGGTTTTCGAATCAGGTATGCTGATTAAAAGCTTAGATTCTAAGTCTTCTATATCGTGTACAGTCATTCGGACTAACTCATCCATTCTACAGGCCCCAGAAATACCAAATATTACAGCCACCTAAAAAATAAATAAAGCTATAATCTAAATAGAAATTAAAACCTTGTAAATTACCTTAATCATTAAATTTTCTTTATCTGGAGCTTCCTGGATAAATTTTTCAATTTCTTCCTTCGTTAAAATCTTAGATTTCTTTGCCCTATAACCTTGAGCTTGCCGTTTCAATAAAGAACGAAGTTTTGAGTATGTAGATATATCTACATTGTGTTTAAGTGCAAGGGTTGACTTCAGCATTGAATAATTGGCCCATAATGTTGAAGATTTCATCTTTAAACAAAGGTCTAGGAAGTATGCCATTACAACATTTTCTGAGAAAGAACTCGTATTTTACTCATGCGATAATCCATAAAACGTCTGTATGCATTTTCGTACTTTTCTCTTGATTTCTTTGGCAATAATTCTAATGAAGCAGTATTCACTGCCTCAACCAGCTCTGGAGGAGTCCCAGGAATGGAAATTTCATCATCACTTATCATTTTACTTTCGAGAACACCAGCAATTAAATTTATAAGCGTCAAGTTTGACAATTCAACCTCAATACGTTTCCATAGTAACCCAAGTAATTTTATTAGGAATTTCAAAGCACCATTTATTTGGGAATAAAATTATCGCGTTTTTTTTTAAATCAATCAATATCTGTCGAATTTTAAACGATTTGCGGAAAAATAGTATGTTTACCTCGTAGGAAAAGCCACACAATGTTAAGCTTTTCCTACCCGGTAAACAATGTACTATTTTTGGAAAAGATAAAAATGAAAAACCAAAAACTTAGTTATTTGAGTTTTTCACATAAATTTTGAGGTTATGTGGGAAAACTGTAGCTACAAAAGTTGTAGAGCTTCTTATTACTAACAACTTTGCCTTCAAATTTTTTTCCATATAGGACTTACCGTTTGAGCATGTCGAAAATAAGGTTATTTAAATTTCATACTCCCGGTCTAACTGTACTTTCCAGTGAAGTTTTTATCTAGTCATCCCCTAGCTTGCAGTATAAAATGTCAACCACATTGATAAGGAACATCATAAAAAAAATATGTATATTAAATTTAACAAACGTTAATTACATGCATCATCTACACCTTCCATCATTCAGTATATTAATTTATAAATGGTAATTATTTCTTCACCATGAATATCGACTATTAATTTGGATTTGAAAGTTCATCACCCAGATAATATGGATGCTCCGTTATAAACTACATACGCATCTAGGAGTAACCAGGCCGGCGTTTCCACAAATTATGCCGCAAATTAACCTAAACACATTACAAGGAAACCCTTTATAGGAGAACCCTAGAAATTATCGGTGCATCCGATTATGGTTAACTTGATAGACGGTCAGTATCGGAGAAGAATCTTTGATATTGAATGATGTGGAAACTCGTAAATTCTACTTTAAACTTGAACTGACTCAATTATAAGTATCATGCACACGTACATATGGATAGTAGGAGTTATAGGATTAATATACACCCCCTATGCAGCCCCTTCAGCATTCCACGCAAATAGTTTTTTATCTGCCAACTTCTTCAGGACGCGTGCAAGCTTAAATATTGTTATTTTCAAAGAAAATTTCCTTTTGATGCCTTTTGGCCCAATACAATAATATAATAATAAATATTTAAATTAAGAATTAAATTCCCTTGATCTTATTTCAACAAAACATTCGAACATTTCATTATTATTATAAATATAAATGAAGAAGGTTATTGTCAAGTTCAACAACAACAATTAAATGTTTCATCTGTTTTGCTCGGACTTGACCGGTTATATAAATATACATTCAGTATTGATCAAAAGGATGCAGAATACTTGAAGAAGACTATTCTGTATAGTTGAATAGTCACCTAATAGTAATTAATTAACCATTACGTATAAGTATGCTATACGGCTGGGTATTTATGCATGGTATTAGTTTAGTGAGTGGTGTAAATTTAGTGAATAAATCAAACATATTTCAGTGCTAGAAGTAGTTGTATCATTCCTCTTGAGATGATCCTCCAAGTGACCCGCAATACCACCTATTCAGAGGCCCCACATCTATAATTTACCAAAGTATCCATCGACAATACATCCATTACCAGGAGGCAAATAGTTGTCCTGTATAAAGAAGTTGTGGACCATCTTGTCAGGAAAGAAAGTTCCAGTTCATAGGCCCCAAAATCTCCTGGGGATTCCTTCACATTTGACTAAAACTACGAGGGTTTTTATCAAATGGTCTCCAAAACTTGAAGCAGAAGCCTTGCTGGACATGGTCAGGACAAGATTAGGTCTATAGCTGGACACTGCAGGCTAAGTTATAATCTGGAAGACACCTAGTGTCTTCACTGCTGGAAAGGAGAGAAATTGATGGGAAACTCTCAAGATCTAAGCAAAGTAGAGATTTTTGATAATATTGTTTATTAACGATAAATTAACTCCAATGTTAAAATGTCATATACCTGGAAATGTTATTGTCACTTTGACATCGATAAAAACTCCTCTTCCTCAATATCTAGTAAGCGGACGTCACTTTTACACAATGACAATGAGTCGCAAGTTTGGTTACTTATAATTTCAATATTCTGTCGTTAATTTATCTTGCCAAAAAACACTCGAGCTTTTCTTTTATCAGATGAATTTCTTCTTAACTCAAAGTTTTGCCAATCACTGAATTTGCTCGAAAAACTGACATTAGATAAAATTAGTGATTGGCAAAACTGTTTCGTTGCAAAGAGAAATTTATCCGATAAAAAAAAAGCTCTTGTGTTTTCACTGTTGATAAAAAGACGATGACGTTGCGAAACAAAATATTGTGATGTTGCCAAGACAAAAACTAGAAAAGTCAATCTGATGTCAGATTGACAGTTCTTAATAATAATGAATACAAATAGCGAATACTATCACTTACGTCTGTTACAGCAGTAAGCGGGTCCCCATTTCGGCATTTTCTTTTTAATCTTGAAGAAACAATGAATTTAAAAGCACCAAAAAAACTTGTAAATATTAGACGATGATCGAGTGCCAATAAACGTCAAAATAAACTGGGGAGTTTTACCAGTTGATCTGACAACGTCTCGAAGTTTTGCCAACCCGTTAGCTGTAAATTGCCCTGGCTGTTGAGGATAAATTCTATTTACGGCTCTGAAAGTAACTAAAAATGACATCATCGTCTTTTTATCGTAAAAATCCTATATCCATCTATTTATTGTCAGGTCAAGGCAACGTTTTAAAGACCTAGTGAAATGTGTTCTAGTCTGGAAAAAAATCTTTCAAAAATTGGAAAAACTGTTTAAAAAACCTTCGATTATTATTACTTGATTTACAGTGTAACTTTCTATGAAAATAACATTTCCATTTAACTACATATTCCCAAGGCATACATTAATCCCTAATAAATAATTTTTCCGTTTTGGGTAAATACTTAACTTTAAAGGCTCGGCTTGTTATTATTTATCACCAGAGGGCAATTAAAAGTTTCTTTACCTTTTCCATCAATTAAGTGCATTATTTATTCAACGGTCTCTTTCGCCGATTTCCCAACTCCCATATTTTGTATTCGACAGGGAAATTACTCAAACAGGGGAGTTTTACGAAATGAAATTTAGAGAAACTCGTTATCATTAATAGATAGCTACTATATATACACTCAGGTGCAGAAAAAACGGGCCATCTATTATTTTTTTTAAATCGGCTTAATTTGGTTATTATTTTGGTTTTTAAATTATATTTTGTATTCTTTATCAACAAAGGACTTCCTTCTAAATACAAAAAGTTGGAATACATGTGTATTTTCTCAATTTACATAAAAAAAGAACATTTCGGAAAATTCAAATTCAAAAGTTCCATATATCATTCATGCAATTCGAAAGGAGCTTATGTGTTTCCAATTGTTGGGCGGTTGCTGGGCCATTTTTTGTTAATGTTAATATTGTCAATATCAACGTTGACAATTTTAAAGTCTTAATTATGGTTTTAAGTGCTGAAGATTGTGCTAAAGCAGTAGCTCTTGTGGAAGATGGTCGAAGCCAAAGATATGGCTCGATTACTCAATGTTAGTCGTTCTACCATTCAAAGGCTGTTACAACGTTTTGGGGATACTGGAAGAAACACAAGAAGGCCTGTTATTGGTAGAATACGGATACCGCTCGAGATGACAGATTTATTGTACTAAATTCTCTAAGGGATCGTCATTTGACAGTACAGACAAGAAATCGACTTATGGAGGTTCGTGTTAAAAATGTAAGTAAATGGACAGTTCGCCGAAGATTACATGAGGTTGGGTTAAAAGCTTTTAGGCCAGCAACTGGGCCTAAGCTACTTCCACGTCACCGGGTAGAGAGATTGCACTTTGCTCGTGAACATAGCAATTGGAATCCTATGCAATGGAGTAATATACTCTTTACCGATGAGTCCAGGTTCTCGCTACATTCACCAGACGGACGAAAACGAGTATGGAGACGAAATGGGGAACGATTCCAAGAATGTGCTTCTAGTCCTGAGTCATAACGGAGGTTCCGTAATGGTATGGGCAGGCATATCAAGTGAAGCCTCTACGGAATTAGTGTTCATCAATGGGGGCTCACTGACTGCACAACGGTATATTGAGGAAGTTTTGGCAAATCAGGTGGTTCCATTCGCTCCATTTATTGGCGATAACTTTATCCTGATGCAGGACAACGCTAGACCTCATTCAGCGAGATGCGTCAGTGAATACTTGACAGAAGTTGGCATTGAAAAAATGAACTGGCCAGCATGTTCTCCGGACGCAAATCCTATAGAACATGTGTGGGACATGTTAGGCAGACGTGTTATAGCACCAACCACACTAAATGAGCTTCGTGTAGCTCTTCAAGAAGAATGGGAGAATATTTCTCAGAATGCAGTTCGTGAGCTCATTAGTGGGATGCCACGCCGTATGCAAGCAATAATTAAGGCTAGAGGAGGAAATAACAAATACTAAAGTCTATTTTATGTAGTAAATTTTGTTTTCTAAACCTCTAAAGTTTGCTGTTGTTAACATAAATTTTACTAAGTATACATGTATTTTTCCTTTATTTATGTCATTGTTTATTAAGTTCAGTTTAAGTAGCATATTCTTGTCTTTTTATACCAGGAGGAAGTCCTTTGCTGGTAAAATATAAAAAGTGTAAACCAAAAGCCAAAATAATAAACAAATATAGCCAATTCTGATGAGTTATTGTTCAATGCTATGGTAACGCAATATTTTGTTTATGCATGGAACTGGTCTAGGCTAACCAGATATCAATACATCCTCGTATATTGATAAAAAAATCCCAAAATACGTCAAATTTGTAATATAAATTGACATTCTTCAACGTGAAAATGGGGGCGTACGCGGGGGAGGCAACTGCCCACCCTAGAGGCAAGAAATGGTAATCATTTAGTTGGTAAAGCAGTGCTATCCACATAATTTTCTTAAAATTTCAGTTTTCTTCACACTTTACGCGATAAAACGCTACAGTCTGAAGGACTGTGGTTTGCAGCCCCTTATATTTGATCCTTGATCATCTTGCTATGATTTTTCTTCCTTCTGATTTCATGTAACCATTTTATGTTCCTTATACACTTATTTAGCTGTGATTCTATTCTTTTGTGATAATTTTCGATTTCTTTTCCAAATTTTCTGCATGTTTTTTCTGTTCCTAGTGAACTGTTCATATTTTTGTCCCAATGCCATATAATTTGAAGATCTTATTTTTCCCGAAGCAATTTGGAGAAACAGAACGTTATGCAACAAACAGGCAATTGTTACAGAAAAATGTTCGGAGTTTACAAATAAAATACCGTCACGTTCATCGAGTGCCTTCATCCCCGCGGTGCGTGTCAAAAAACTGACATGGTATGGCGTTCAGCTGTCGCCTGTTTCTAAAAATTGCTCTCTTTTTATTCGGAGCGTATCCTCGAATACGGCAGACGAATAAAAACTGCGAAATGTTTTTATTTTAGAGAGAAAAAAAACAACGGATTATAAAAACACTAGTTTTTAATTAAATTATTGAACTTTTTGAATTTATACATTTTTATGTTGATATAAAGAAGGTTATTTTAATCTTCAGATTTCATGTTCGTTGAAGATAGTTGTACATGGTTATTCATTATAAGATTTCGTACCAAAGTCCTGCAGTTATTCTTCTTTGTCTTATCCTTATGCCTTCTCAGGTGTCGGATTGGAGTTTTTCCTGAACCCATGTTTTCCATTCTTTTCTGTCCCTGGTTAATGCATTCATCTCTCCTGGTGTCTTCCCTTTGTTCTTTCCAATTTCTTCAATCTGGTCTTCCCATTTGCTCCTGGGTCTTCCTCTTTGTCTTTTTTTGATATTCCCATTTCCATTACTTTTCTAGCTATTCTATCTTGCTTCATTCTTACTAGGTGGCCAAACCAGTTCAATTGTTTCTTTTTGATATTGGGTCTTGATTAGTTATGCTTCTGATTTCTTCGTTCCTTACTTTGTCCCATTTCGTTTTACCTGCTTTTTTCCTTATATGTTTCATTTCCATTGCGTTTATTTTTGTTTCATGCTTTTTCTGCAGTACCCAGTTCTCACTGGCATAAGTTATAGTTGGTAATGTAATTTTGTTATATATATCCATCGTTGTATTCATATCAATGTATTTATGGCTTAGTAATGTTTGATTTAAGGAATCATATAATCTGCATGCTTGTTGATTTATTTGCTTTGTTATTGAGTTCTGCGTCTATTTTTCTTCCTTCTGTTAAAATACTTCCTAGGTAGTTATAGGTTGTTACTCTTTCTAATGTTTTGTGATTACATTTCAATTCCTCGTAATTATTCCCCTGTTTTTCATTTACTATCATTACTTTGGTTTTTTCTGTATTATTATTATTCTGTATTATTGTCATTCTCATCTTTTCTATTTCTCTTTTCAGTAAGTTAATTAGTTTCTGCATCTCATTTCTCCATTTTGATATTAGTACGATATCGTCTGCGTATAGTAGATTACTTAGTCTGACCGGTACCATGTTCCTGTACCCTATTATCATGTCCAGATTTCCTCCCTGTCTTTTTATTTCCTTCACTATTTTGTCCATAATAATAACCAACAACAGTGGGCTTAAGCTAACACCTTGTTTTATACCTTTTTTCGTTGAATAATCTTCCGATCTTCAATTTCCTATCTGCACTCTTAATTTGACCGTCTCGTATGTGCTTTTAATTATATCAATTAGAGCTTTCGGTACTTCCAATACCTCCCAAATTTTTTCTCTTTCTACTGTATCAAAAGCTGCTTCCAAGTTTATAAATGCTAAATGCATATCCTCTCCCGCTTCAATTGTATTATCAATTAGTCTTCTTAAAATGTATATATTATCATTTGCTTGCCTTCCTGGTCTAAAGCTGCTTGTTTCCTCTTCTAATTTTGCTTCTATATGACTTCCTAATCGGATCTCTAATATCCTCGTATATATATTTTAAAGCTGGTTTGGGCTAAACATATTGGTCTATAATTATTGCACAGTGTTTGATTGTTAAAATATAAGATTTATAATTTTCCCACTTTATACAATATTTAATATAAGTACAGTTAAACTCTATCGTTTAAACATTCATATTTTTTATCGAATCCTTGAACGGTTATTCCTTTTTAATTTAAATTTTAATTAAAGTTGTTTGAGTTAATTACTTCAAAGCTGTGTACAAACTGTTCAGATTCGATTGGGATTATTTTCGATAATCATATTGGCTGCTACAGTTTTATGAAAAACTTCTATCCATTGACATTCGAGACTGTCTGGAAAGGATCTGTATTACTTTAGAATATATAATTGTAGAAATACACCGTTAGATAAGTACTATACATATGGAATATAATTTCTGAATATCTCAATAAAAACTGATACTGACAAGTGTATTCAAAAAAAACATTAAATCGATTCAAGTTAATGGTGATGTGAAGTGACAAATGTGATGGCGACCCCGCCCTCATGCGCATGAAACCCATTTTCAATGTCACTTCCCACTACAGCTCTTACAAGACATATAAATGCTCGGTACAGAGGCGTATCATTGGTTGTCCTCCTATATATAGCTGGCGTTTGGCGTTGTCTGAATAATTTTTGTACTACACTGACCGTCATGGGGCTCATCTTAATCCAATAGTAATTTAGTTAGGAGTCTATACCTCCGCAATCACTCGCAATTAAGTTTGGCGCTTGCAGTATTACATATTACACCAATCCGTGTGGCGAAAAGGAGGAGGGTAGTACAACAACTCATTAATGCTTGGCTCAATTCAAAAAACAAGAGAAGGGAGTAATTTCAAAAACAGTCTGTACAAGTTGTAATAGTTTTAGTGGAAATACATGGTCTGGTACGCCAATGCTTAGTAACACAAACGCCTCGCGTATTCAAACCCGGATATGTTTTGATTATTTTCGTTTTGGAGTTAATCCAGTTGATACAGGAAATGACTTTTTCAATCTGGCATGTGCAGGGACACATATTAGTTTTTCAAAATATATTTAATCCCAAAATTAAAAATATCATCGGTATTTTGACTTCCATTCTTTATTTATCAACAGAGTTTTTCCACTTCCTAATATTACTGGTTCTTCTATGTCGTTTATGTTGTTTTATCAAAATCGAAAGGTTGAAAAACTCGTTTTTCAATCACAGTTTACTATGTAGAGGACAATATTTTACCATATTCTGATGTTTTGAATTGAAAATTGACGGTCATCTCTTCTTTTCTATGTCATTAGATATGAATTTTTCAATTTAGTTGAATACTTT